>JARHVA010002622.1:1037500-1222500 GCA_037957365.1 Torreya grandis | reverse complement strand
TTTTTTACTACATTTTTATAGTATAATTCATGAGGGGTTGTTACAGAAGGGTGATTATAAGTGTTCACAAAATTGAAAACAAAATTGATCTACTCAAGTCAGACTTGATAAGGGGCCAATTTGAACAATAAATTTGTAAACAAAAAGATGAACTATTTTGTAATTATTAGAACTAGGTGCTAAGTTGCATGCAGGCTATGCCCCACAAAATGTATAATACCTTATCCATGCATTAAAATAAGATGTGTTGACACAACAAAAAAATAAAAATTATTCTAGTCATGCCCAAATACAAGATCACAACACTATTCAAAACCCACAACCAAATCATGAGTCTTCTAGCAAAGGGAAATAGGCCCTTATATAACCACCACTTTAGGATATTAATCATGTTATAATTGAGCAAGTAAAAAATGTCAAATAAATGATTGCTACTTTGTATTCTACTCTAAATACCACTCAATCCACCAATCAGTAACAATAAATCCTGACCAGTCAACAACAACAAATCTCGACCAATTAGTAGCAGGTCACATCCAATCAACAAACCCATAAATTGACAAGTCCTATCCAACTGGAAAATCCCACAACAAAATCTCATGAATAAGGTGATTATTCCAAATAAACCTTCCAACATGGTATTTATTCCCACTAAATCTGACTCTAATATGCCTATCAATCCTAATCCATCGATCAATCCTAATCAACCCTTTTATTCACAATAACATGCATCATACTCATCTCAAAACACTTGAAATGCTTAAGAATGGTAGGATATCATAGATATTCTTCTAGATATCAAATAGGAAAGTAAAGTAAAAAATTCAAATGTGAGGAACTATGTCCTTATCCTTTTGAAAAGAACATTCTAAAAATCCCTTTAACCCCCATTTTGAGGCACCAAAATTGTAGAAGTATAAGTGGAAAGAAAATACAATAGAGCATGTCAAATAATTCTTCATGGCATGCCAAGAATTATCATTCAATGACACATATATACTTAGACTATTTCCATGAAGCTTAGATGACCAAGCCCTAGAATGGTTCCTATAGTTGCTTAAAGGATTGGTCATTACTTTTGTTGACCTATCTGATTGCTTTGTTCAACATTTCTCATACAACATGAAACATGAGTTGTCAATGATAGACCTTTGCATCTCAAAATAATGAAGTTGGGAAAGATTTTCAGCCATTTTATAAAGATGGAGAAGCTTAACTAGCAGGTTTCCTCATTCCCTTCCAAAAAAAGTAATTATCAACCACCTTTCCTGCAAATTTAAATATAGAAATTGCTTTTCATTTGTGTCTACATTATGAAAACAAGTATAATGAAATCATTGAGAAGGGTGTGTAAATTAAACAAGCCGTTCTTGAGAAATTTTTTATCAAAATATACTCTACAAATTCTCAAAACCAACCTCAAGCTAATGCCCAATCATATACTAAAAAACCCTAAGTTTTCAACAAGAAAAAATGTCATGGATGATGGAGTTACAGATTCTAAGCATGTACAAACAGTTCAACCAAATCATGTCTAAAATGTGTAATTCACACTAGTTGTCACTCTTCAAAGATCACTGCCTAAGACATAATACCAACGTACATTCTCCTCTCTTGGAGAATCATTAGAAATTGTCTTTCAAATTTTGGTTAATGCAAATATAGTTTTATGGCTTGTCACCAAACCTTTTGAAGAAGTTCAAACCAAACCCACACAGTACAAAGATAATGAATATTGTGATTATCAAAGAGTCAAAGGTCATGCTACACATAAATGTATGCAACTCAGGCATTATAATCAAGATCTAATTGATCGTAGAGAGATTGGGCTTGAGAATAATGCTTCATCATCTAATGAAAATATTGGCATATATAAAGGCCCATTCCCAAAGCACAATCAAAATAATCAGGGTAATTGATAGCAACATCATGGAAGAAATAAAGGTCAAAACTCCTGGACCAACTACATTGATTATTGTAACCTCCATCACAACTATAATAACATGAGGTTAGGATCATAAATAATCATGTTGCCACTATCAATATCAATTCCCATCATATTATTAACACTAATCAACATGCTAGTGTCATTATCCAAGGATATCCTTCATCTCATCTTATTAACCCCAATCAAACTCTAGAATGTGTTGTTACTACTCAGTATCCAAAGGTTACTATTTAAGGTCCTTCTATTCCTAAACTCAATAATCAAGTCAAAGGATCTTCGCCTTTTGTATCGAAACCATTCACTTTATCTATTGAGAAACCATATAACCTCCTAGAATATTAGATGAAATCCCAATGCATATAGCCATTTTAGATCTCTTGTGAACATCTAAGGTTTATAAGGACATATTATATAAGCTTATTCAACAATCAAAAGTCCCCAACAAAATTGATCAAACATAATTCTAGGCACTCATAGGACACTTATCCTCAGGTCAATAGATCACTTTTAATCAAAGTGACATGTCACCATCAGGTTCATCTCACAATAACCCCCTTTATATTAAGGCGATCATTTCCTGGCATATGGTTAAAAGGGTTCTCGTAGACAATGGCCCAAGTTTGAACATTGCTACACTCAAGTTGGTCAGGCACGTAAGATGCTCAAAATTAAATTTTTACACTTATACCATCAAATTCAAAGCTTATGATGATGTAGAACGAGAATCAATAGGTACATTTTACTTGCCCATCATTGTTGGGCCTGCCACCCATAACACTATTTATCATGTCAATGACCTAGACTTACCATATAATATACTCCATGGGCATCCATGGATCCATGATATGGGCATACTCCTATTAATCTTACACTAGTGTATTAGATTACCCCATTTTATCATGGAGGTTACAATTCTAGGGGATTTACAACCATACTAGTAATGCAAAAAACTAGAAGTTGAGTATTGAAACACCAATTATTGTCCTAACACAAAGCATGTACCTAAAAAAAATTATTTTTACTGGAGTCTCCTAAATCCTCCTACATCAATCCCAATAAATTTGATTCTTTATCCAAAGGTTCACATCCCAAAGTATCATCTCATTTCATAATCAAAGATAAAGGTTGTGGAGAGTATGTGATCAGAGATGCTTTTGACATTGCTAAACTTCTCAAATCACCCAAGTCTCATTGTAGGCCCAAAATTATGTGGCATAATAAATTTAATTCTTATCAATTGGGGCCTCTATATTTTGATAAAAAGGTCTCTTAGATCATGAGCAATTAATAGTTCTAGGGACTCTTGGTTATATAGTGATGGCTTTGCTTCATGCTATCAGAGTAACATATATCCCATCCCTAATAAAATAATAGAATCTTATTTGATTATATCCAAAAAACACATCCCTTATGGGGTGATGAATGTTATTTTGTGTTGATCTTCAGGTCCTAATTTAATTTAATTATATCCATAAAATACATCCATAAGTGATAGCAGTTCATAACCTGTTGTAGAATCAATGATTGTATCAGTATTTGGCAATGAGAAATCATCTTTAAGATAAATTTTTTAAATATCACAAAAAATTGTACATAAGTGAATGTTCGTTGGATTCTTGTTGATAGGGACTATGTTGTAAATCCATTCTAAATAATCAATATGCCTAATGAAGCCTATTTATGAAAAAATTTCAAGTTCTTTCTTGATTGATATTGTTATATGTGGATGCATCTTCCATAATTTCTATTTGATTAGTTTGGCATTGGGATGTACCATAAGATGATAGAACACTAAAGACAGGTCAATCCAAGCATATTTACGTAAGACCATGTAAATATTTTGATGAATTATTTGATGAGAGTAATGATGATCTTGCATTCATCCTTGGTAAGAGAGGCATCAAGTTTAATGATATGAGGTTTATCTTCAGTACCAATGTTGATATTGATGGTGTCTTCCAAAAGCATTATGGAACCATCTTCTAATATTAAGGGCATCAATGAAAGCTGATATTATTTTTATGATTGCAATTCAACTAGCTCATTGAACTCACTAATAAAGGAATAATTTGTATCGTTCATTTTAGGCAAATGTCAGTTTCAAAATGTTTCTAAAAATTCCTATAGTAATTCTTCAAATGTTTTGTCCTCATAAGAACTACTACCCATTTTAAAGTTAAGGATTTCTAGATTATTGGGGCTCAGTGCTTCCTCATGGAGAGAGTAGAATTCCCCATCCATAGGTGTCTTAAATAGGTTTTCACTAATGAACATGTTTTTTTTTTACTATCTAATAGTGCCTTAGAGAGGTTTTCACTAGAAGACATTAATATTTGATCCCAAATATAGACATCAGAGTCCAAATTGATTTTTAATCCCTTCTTATGGTCCCCAAGCAAAATACCATCTCATAGCCCCAAGAGTTATGCAATGGCCTTATCATTTTGGAATTTGCCTAATGGTATGTAATCTTGTTGGTCCCAGTCAATGAGTTTGGGATATTGAAGGTCAAGGTGGATGATAAGGATGAAATTAATGTCATAAAGGTTTATGTCAACCAAATCATCATATATGTTATAGTAAAATTATATGTCATTGTCTGGATAATCATCATTAGATGTCATAAAGTAGTCACTTTTAAGATCTAAGGGTTCAATCTTAGGTTTTTTTGTATCCAACACCTTCAATTCAATTTTGTTTGTTTGGGAGCATGGGCTCAAGAATGCCTTACTTATTTTCCCCCAATACTTTACCTTTGTAACCAAAACATTCCATTATTTTATTAGGGATGGGATATATGTTACTCTGACAACATGAAGCAAAGCCATCACTGTATAACCAAGAGTCCCTAGAACTACTAACTTGTTCATGATATAAGAGACCATTTTTAGCAAAATATAGAGGCCCCACTTGAGAAGACTCAACTTTATTACACCACATCATTTTGGGTCTGCCATGGGACTTGGGTGATTTTAGAAGTTTAGCAATTTGAAAAGCATCTTTGATCACAAAATCTCCACAATCTTTATCTTTGATTGTGAAATGAGATGATACTTTGGGATGTGGACCTTTGGATGAGGAAGTAATGCTATTGGGATTGATGTAGGAGGATTTATGAGACTATAGTACCACATTTTTGTTCTTTTTAGGTACATGCTTTATGTTAAGATAATAATTGGTGTTTTAATACTTAGCTTATAAGTTTTTGCATTACTAATATGGTTGTAGATCTCCTATAATTATAACCTCCATTCCAAAATGAGTGAATTTAAAACACTAGTATAGGGTTGATGGGATTGTGCCTATATCATAGATCCATGGATGCCCAAGGAGTATATTATATGGTAATTCTAGGTCAGTAACATGATAAATAGTGTTATGGTTGATAGGCCCAACAATGATGGGAAAGTAAATGCTACCTATTAATTCTCATTATACATTATCATAGGCTTTGATTGTGATGGTATTAGCATACAAATTTTCTTGTGAGCATCTTAGGTGCCTAACCAACTTGAGTTTAGTAATGTTCAAACATGGGCCATTATCTATGAGAACCCTTTTAACCTTATGCCAAGAAATGATCACCTTTATATAGAGGGGATTATTGTGTGATAGACCCAATGGTGACATGCCACTTTGATCAAAAGTGATCTATTGACCCGAGGATAAGTATCCTATGAGTGTTTGGAATTACGTTGGATCAATGTTGTGGTGACTTTGGATTGTTGAATAAGCTTATACAATATGTCCTTATGAACCTCAAATTTTCATAAGAGATCTAAAATGGGTATATGCATTGGGGTTTCATCTAATTATTCTAGGAGGTCATATGGCTTCTCAATGAACAAAGTGGATGGTTTGGATACAAATGGTGAAGAGATTTTGACTTAACTATTGAGTTTAGGCATAGAAGGACCTTAAATAGTAATGTTTGGGCACTAAGTAGTAAAACCACATTCTTGAGTTTGATTGGGGTTAATAGGATGAGATGAATGAGATCTTTATATAATAACCCTGGTATGTTGATTAATGTTAAGAGTATGATGGGAATTGATCTTGATAGTGGCAGCATGACATCATGGAGGATTATGTAAATAACATTTTAGGTAAATCCAAAACTTGTGCAGGACATCCAACAACTTTGCAAAGATTTTTTGAGTGACTAAGAGAGCACAAGGTATGCCTTAATCTTAAAAAATGTGTGTTCAGTGTAACAACTAGAAAATTATTAGGCTTCATTATTTATCGATGAAGTATCAAAGTAGATTTGATAAAGGTTAAGGCTATAACATAAATGCCTCCTCCATCAAATATAAAATAACTACATAATTTACATGGAAAGATTTAAGCTATCTATAGGTTCATTTCATAACTAGTTGATCGTTTCCATCCCTTCACACACCTTTTGAAAAAGGGCACCACCTTTCAATTGAACAATGATTTTTAGGAGGCATTTGAACAATTGAATAAATATATGGCTAATCCACCATTGTTAGCCCCTCAAACACTAGGATAGCCTTTTTTGTTTAACATTTTGTCAACCTAACCTACCTTAGGGGAATTTTTGGCCCAACATGATGATCAAAGAAAGGAAGACATTTTATACTATCTAAGCATAACACTAGTTGCATATGAACATAACTATTCACCCATTAAGAAGGCTTATTTAGCAATGGTCTTCACATATTAGGAATTGTGACATTATTTACTCAATAACCAAACCATCCTTATTGGAAAGGTGGATCCATCAAAATATATCTTATCAAAATAAGCTCTAATAGGTCACATGAAAAAATGGGTTATGTTACTAAGAGAATTTAACATTAAATATGCTCATCTAAAGGTTATTAAGAAGTAAGTACTTGCTGATCAATTAGCTAATGTTCCACTATCAGACACACAACCATTAAACATTAGTTTTCATAATGAGTTCTTTTTGATGCTTGATGAATTAAGATAATTGAAGTTATACTTTTATGGTTCCTTCACATCTCATGGATTAGGGGTAGGTATACTTTTCATCACACCACAGGGGGATCTCATTCCTAAGGATTTCACATTTGATTTTCATGTACCAACAACATAGTAGAATGTGAGGCTCTCTTTGCAGGACTTTACCTCACAATCCAATGGAACATCCAACACTTAATCATCTATGGAGATTCTCAACTATTCATCAATCAATTTATTGATCAATACCAAATAATGGATGATGAGTTTGTGCCTTAAAAAAGCATGTTCGACAATCTCAAGCAATACTTTGAGCATATACAGTTTGAATAGGTACTGTGAGTTAATAATAGATTAATTGACACCATGGCAAGTATTGTATCACTTTTATAAATGTATTCTAATGTCCAAGAATATTAGTTCCTAATCGAATAACTCACTGCATACAACCATCTAAAATTTTAAATGTTATGTGAAATTATTGGTCTAGTACCATGATATCTACATTTACCTTCAAGCCTATACCCTTCCTAATGACTTATCCTGTGCTCAACAAAAATCATTTATCTATAATGATTCTCATTACACTTTACTTGGTGGCACACTCTATCATAAAGGCTATTATAGGATGTTACTTCCTATTTAAATTTGAGAGAAAAAAATTAGCTCTCAAAGACATACACGATGGGATTTGTGGGGCCCATACTAGCAGAATGGTCCTCACTAAGAACTCTTTCGTACAGGGTATTACTGGCCAACAATGGAATATAATGCATGTGCATATGTTAAAAAGTGTGTTGTTTGTTAGAAACATGGTGATTTAATCCATGCTCTATCACAATCACTTTAACCAATTACATATCCTTGGCCATTTTCAATATTGAAACTCCATCTTAGGGAAGATAAACCCCACATCATCTAATGGGCACAAACACATCCTTACTACCACCAAGTACTTTACTAAGTGCATTGAGGTTATTCCTCTCACTTACGTAACTAAAAAGTAGATTTAAAAATTTATTCATAATCACATCATTTGTTGATATGGCATTCCATCCACTATCATTTTCATTAATGGTAAGTCCTTCAAAAATAAGGATGTAAAAGCCATTCTTCTCAATTCCGTATCAAACATAGATGGTCCACTCTTATTATCACCAAGGCAATGGTCAAGCTAAGGCATCTAATAAAACCATTATAAAAATCCTCAAAAATATTAACAACAATGCTATCCATGATTGGCATCTATAACTATTTCTTGCCTTATGGTATTATCATACCAATATCTACACACCTACAGGTGACATACCCTATTCCATGGTTTTTGGATTAGAAGTTATCCTCCCTATATAGATTGAGTTTCCTTCTCTACTCATTTCATTGCAATGTCTCATTGATGATGAATAATATAGAGTATCCTGACTATGAGAGCTGAAACTCTAGGATGAAACACAACTAGCCACCTTAAATCATCTCAAAGCATATTATATTCAGATATGTCAAAGTTATGATAAACACATCAAATCCACAGAGTTTGAAGTTTTTGATATTGTATAAAATTAAAATTAAAAAACACCAACATTTACCAATAAAATAAGGGTAAGTTTAAGCCTAACTCATCGGGTTCATACATCATAACAACAAAGTATGGCTTTGGTGTTTATCGACTAGGTATAGAAGATGGAAAAAAGTTAGATGAACCCATGAACATCATGCATCTTGATTGATTTTATGCTTGATATAATAGTGCATTATTTATGAGTACCCTAGTGTTTGGGGGAATTTCCATGTCCTCACACCCATTTGTCTCATTATCCCCACATCTTTTTACCATTTTGACTTTTATGGTGATCTACAAGTACAAGTTACAATAGCTTTGGCATTGTTTATAGGTGATAACATTATTGTAGCAACACATCAAAAGGCCACATGGACTATTTCCCTTTATTTTAGTCCTTAAAGATATTCTCTTTGTTATGTCCTCTTTACACACTCATGTTTCTCATCTTTCACATCCCATATCTAGTTGGTTTCCATATATTTTATGTCATACATCATTGTTTGCTTCCACTTATAGAGTTGGTTTTTTATTTGCTATTGGCTCCTTGTATATATGTCCTAGTTTTCCCTTGTAGTCACTTCCTATTTCATTTATACGTACATTCACAATTATCCTTATATATACTTAATCTTAAAATACAAAAACATCAAACAATATAAAAATATAAGAACATCAGATAATCCAAAAATCCCTAAAAAATAGAAAATCCCAAAATATTAAGAATAGAAAAATAAAAAAATACTATAAGAAATATAAAGCCACATAAATATTTGTCTAGTATGTCATCCCACCCAGCTTTGGATTCCATTCATTGATCTATTTGGTGAAAATTCATGGGGTACATCAAATTTCATCCTACTCTCATGCATTTGTACACTTTCTTAGGGGTGTCTTTCATCTACTCATCATTTTCTTAAATGACATCATCACTTTCCATTCCTCCCATTTTTGGAGGACCACATCGGCTTGATGTCCACATGTAATATGAGGTAGTGCCTGATTACATAGGGTTTTTGAGATTAACTTAGCCACACCACTTCCCATCTTCCCATTTCCCCACTTTTCTATCTCATTCTTTGTATTCTTAAGTAAATTTGACTCATCTACACTTGTTAGGACTTAAGGTTAAAACACGGATGAGGTTTGTTAACTACATGCACACAACAATGTATTATTCTTATTTATCAATGTTGTGTATGTGTGAATGTTTGTTTGCTTGTTTGTATATATTTTATTTAGTGATTGAGTCTTGGATCAGTGTCTATGAATCAATGGTCTCATCATGATATTTTATATCATGATGTATATTGTCGTACACTTGCATTTGAGCTAGTCCCTATGCAATTGGAAAATATGTTATCATGATTTGTTTTATAATTATGGTTTATCTTGTCAACTGCAAAATTAAAAATCAAGTTACAAAGGCTATATGCAAGTACACTAAAACATAACATCCACTTGATTCATCCATCATCATAATGACTAAGTGTGCTAGCATGCTAGATCATAATGACAACATGTTTTCATCAAATATTGATCATCATAATGGCTACATATGCTAACATGATCACATCATGAAATCGAGCATATAAGAGATAGTAAATTATCAAAACATCAATATTTTACATAATGATCCACATCAAACAAAATCCCATCATTGAATGAATAGTAACTGAAAGATACATCAAATTTTAGGTAATATTATATGATTATGTAACACCTCAATCTTTTACACTTGGAAAATTCATGACCCTTGCTATTCCTATTAGTTTTACACATGCCTTGCTTCCACAAGCCTTGCATCTACTTTATATTTTTCCCCTTAGCCTATCTCTTAGTCTAACCAATTATATTGATGACATAGACATCCCATCTTACCCAAAATTCTTAAAATGTACTTATCTTACACCTCTACAAGTTTTGAGCCTAAGCCTATTCTCTTTCTCCCTAGACACTAACATCTAGGTTAGATAATAGTGTTGACATTACCTTCCAATCCTAATACAAGTATATAATGCCATAAATTCATCTAATTTACAAATAAAACATATTAATATGGTTAGCCTAAATTCTTTAATGTTATTTATCTCTAAATAGGATTGGTATAAATATAATATCAACCCTCATTCATTCCTCACCTTTGAAACCTAACAATCAGACTAGAAGAGCACTCAAGAAGTAGTCAAGTTACCAAAGGCTTTCTTATTCTACCCTATTATGATCTCAGTCAAAGGAACAACCTAGATACAAGCCTAAAATTCTAAAGTATCAATCATTAGGTCATATTTTCTAAGTTACAAGCTAGGTCACTATTGTACTTGCTTTACACATTGCATGATTCATACACAAGCTAACATGTAGGGGAAAACTACATTAGTATGAGGCTATCTTCTATAATATTGGCTATGTAGGCAACACCATATAATAATGGGGTAATTTTGGGTTAGATCAACACCATGTGCACACTAACCCATTTTCCCAAGACCACATTGAAGATACAAAGCTTGGGTTTTGACATTTCACCAGGAGCGATAGTCTATGACCCAGATCTGAATGCACTAGACCAAAGGCAAAGCTAAACCTAGAAGCATCTAGGTGGTCTCATCCTCTTTAAGTGAATATTATATATAGGACATTAACATTAAACCTAGACATTAGTGTTAACATAACTATCCCAGGCTGATGCAAGTGTCTAGAGAGTCAGAGGCACCAGATATAGAATCTAACAACTGATCTAAAACTATCTTCGTGCTTGATTCTTATTTGTATTAGATCCAACACTATATTATCATTAGAAACAACTAGGTACTTTATTTTATATGTTTTTTATATCTATCATAGTTGTCCTTTCCATTAATATCATATCTCAATTTTATAAATTCAACATATGGTATATATGAGTTTAACACATTAATTGGCCTAATGTAGATCTGATATTCACCCTTATGCCCTATAATTTATATATCCTTTACCCTAACCACTAAAATAAGATCCATGTCCATTTATTTTACTTTATGGACATTTGACTAAGTCATGTCCATTTGATTTCATGACATTTGAACATGCCCCTTGCTTGCAATCTCCTTGGACAATTGCCTTTTGAATTACTTTTGAGTGTTCTTATGTGTGTGATTATATATTTTTTGTGCTTATAATATTACTATCTAGATGACTCCATGATATTTATCATACATCTTAGGCCTACATGTGATCACATTGGTTTCATGTGATTCAATGATACATTTACCTAGACGTATTTCCTTCTATATGCTACATGGTTACATTCATAGATTTACGGTTGTCTTACCCTTTTGAGGTGAGTTAACTACCAGGTATTATTTTTAACTCACCTAAAAGGGGGGGGGAATATTATTGGGGGCATGTCATGGTCACATGGCTTCCACATTTTTCATGGTTTCCAAGTGGGGGCATGATTTGGAAGCAAGTTCTCCACATTCACACAGTATAAGGTACTTACACCAGTTCACAAATTCAGTGGGGGTATATCATGGTGACATGGCTTCCACACATTCAAAGATTTAGATTTAGTGGGGTCATTATTTGTATCATGTTCTCCTCATTCATTCAATATGGTACTTATAATTCATAGATCAAGTGGGGGCATGCTTTGGAAGCCTGTTCTCCACACCTACTCAATTTTTAATGTCTCCAGTTTACAGTGGGGACATGTTTTGTAAACATGTCCTCCATAATTGGTACTTATAATAGTTTTGGATTTATCCATACATAGTGGGGGCATGTTTTGGAATCATGTCTTCCATACACAATTTCTTGAATTGGCCAAAACACATAGTTATACTATTTTGATACACATTTATGTTAGAATTATATATATGGTACCATTATTACATATGGTTTCTGCATGAGATAAGAATAAGGTGAATATTCTATGCAACATGTGCCTAATATTACTAAATACAAATCAAATTTAGATTAAAAAATTATTACATGTATTGATACCTGATAGACTTTTACAAATTTTAGCGAGCCAATCTACAACAGTAATTGGTTCACCTTTTGGGATGGTTGGGGTAAATAAATCACTCAATCTTACCAGGTTTTCAATTTAGACTTGATCATCCAAACTCACTAAGTTATAAGTATCATTGGGTTACATGGTTGAGCTAATCTTAATTGCTAGGTGATCTCTCTCTCTCTCTCTCTCTCTCTCTCTCTCTCTCTCTCTCTCTCTCTCTCTCTCTCTCTCTCTCTCTCTCTCTCTCTCTCTCTCTTCTTAGATATACACATAAGTTTCATAACCTTATAATGATAAATATTTTGAAAAAATAGCATGCCAATACACAAGATAGTTATATTGACACACAAGTGTAAACCTAAACCTTAATCTTTCAATTTAAATATATTTCAAGTACTTTTGACCAAGATTATATGCATTAATTATACATTGCAACATGCTCTTGGTTATAGGTAAGTCACTAGCAAAGTACTCAAACCCAGCTCCAACAAATCACTCAAATTCAACTCAAGTAAAGATAAGATGTGTATACACATCCAAGTACTTATTCCTTTACTTTAAACTATAAATATAATTACTAGATTAAAGGGAGGGATAATGTAGATAACATTATATGATTATGTATCACCTTAGTCTTGTATACTTGGTAAACTAATGACCCTAGTTATTCCTCTTAATTTTACACATGCCTTACTTCTGCAAGCCTTGTATCTGCTTTATCTTGTGCCCCTTGGCCTATTTATTAGACCAAATAACATTATATTGATGACAAAAACATCCAATCTTACCTAAAATATACTTATCTTACACCTCTACAACTTCTAATCCCGAGCCTACTTTCCTTCTCCCTACACACTAACGTTTAGGTCAGACAGTAGCATCGATGTTACTATCTTGACCTGACAAAGTGTCCAATACCTTAAATTCATCTAATTTGAAAATGAAACATATTATAATGGTTGGAATAAATTTTTTAATGTGAGTTATCTCTCAATAGGATTGGTATAAATATAATATCAACCCTCATTCATTCTTCACCTACAAAACCTAGCAATCATACCAAAAAAGCACTCAAAAAGCATTCAAGTTACCAAAATATTTCTTGTTCTAACTTATTTTGATTTCAGTCAAAGGAACATCCTAGCTATATGTCTCAAATACTAAAGGAGTAGTCATAAGGTCATATTTTCCAAGTTACAAGCTAGGTGACTATTGTACTTACTTTACACATTACATGATTCACACACAAGCCAACATGTAGGGGAGAACTACATGAGTCTGAGGGCCTCTTTTAGAGTATTAGATATGTAGGTATCACCCTTTGATGTCAAGGTCATTTTAGGTTAGCTAGACATCATGTGGCCACTAACCCATTTTTTCTAAGGTCACATTCAAAATGCAAAGCTAGGGTTTTGACATTTCATTAGGAGTGACAGTCCATGACCCATATATGAATTCACTAAAGTGAAGGTGAATCCATACCCAAATGCATATAGGTGGTTCCATCTTATTTTAGAGCATATTCTATATAAGACACTAGTGTCAAATTTAGATAGTAATGTCGATATAACTATCCCAGGATAACATAAGTGTCTAGAGAACTAGAGGAACCAAATCTAGAATCTGATAATTGATCTATAACTACCTTCCTACTTGTATTATATCCAACATTGTATTAGCATCAGAAACAACTAAGTACTTAATTTTATATCAATTTTATATTTAACATAGTTGTATTTTCCACTAATAGTGTATCTAAGTTTTATAAATTCAACATATGGTACATCTAAGTTTAGCACATTAATTTGCCTATTGTAGATTTGATATTCATTCTTGTGCCCTATAATTTTTATATCCTTAACCTTATCACTAAAATAAGATCCATATCTAAATTAAGGTCAGACAAAAATTCACATCAATATCTACATCTATCAAACATCAAATAACTCATCACATATATCTAACACATCAAAATGAACATCATATCAATCATATATATCAAATCTCCATGTGTACAAAATAATGTCCATTCATCAAACGTCTATCTATACATTATGTATAAATGTATATATCAAAAAATGTGGGGCTAAAATCAATGACTAACTATCACTATGTCCCTTGGGAGGTGTACTCTTTCGAGGTGATCTAGGCTTAGGGTTTCCCTAATGAGAACTCTTCCCTATGTTATGGGAGGGGTCATCTATGGTGGTACTATTGTCTCCAAATCTTGCATCCTAGAAGAGGGCTGTTTAAGCCTCCTCCATATTTGGGCAATGTTGGGACATTTCCAAGCCTGTGGGTGTGCCTATAAGTGGAAATAAACCTCTAGGTTGAAAGGGCTGCCTCCATGTATTAGCTTTTTGTGTAATAAAACTATTGGACCAACTTGTATGAATGAAAAGAGTCAAAAGTTTGCATAAATAAAAATCTAGTCTAAAATGGTGATACACCAAGAATTAATATCTACATTTATGCCCTATACTTATGCACTATACAATAGAATATCATCTATACCTCAAGCTGTAAAAGATTCCAACATAAGTATTTCATTGTAGAGACAAAGTTGAATGAGATTAAACAAGGTAAATGACTGAAACAAAAACTTGTATATTCCATAATAGGGTTACACATGCAAGGTCTCATACAAATAAAATGCACTGTACATGACTTGTTGGATTGACTCTTTGCTCAAAAGTATGAAGGACAAAGGACATAAGGATAAAACATCACTTGCTATCACTCTATATCTCTTGCATACCTAGGCAAATATCTAGAACTTAAAAAAGGGATAGACTAATGTTTCTTTGCTCAAAGGCAAGAAAATGGTAAAATAAAACAATAAGGCTTTGCCATACTATCTCTGGATACTTTAATAATAGCCCAAGGGTCTTATTTATAAAAAATAAAGAGAGATGAGGGAGGCCTTTGCCACCAAAGGAAGGAAATTAGTTCTATTGGAGGTCTCCATATTTGGATGCAACTGACCCTACCAAAGATGCTTATTTTGGAATTCTATTTGATTCATGTCACTCTCTCCAACGCCCTTTACTTACCCTTTGAAGATGCTTCCCAATGACTACCAGAAATGAGATACTTGGGGAAGGCACCAAAAAATGGTCATTATCAATGGAGCCACATGTTAGAAATATCTTTTAGTACCCAACCACTCCTCTTTGGCTTGTCGATTTTCAAAATGGCATGAAAAAGTCACTTTCATTTAGTTTGGCTTTGTCTTTCCCTTTTGATTGGTCCTCAAAGAATGACTTAGATCATGGTTCTGAGTTGTTGATTTACTTGACATGGATACATGTGGATCATCCTCCATCTATATTTGATAAGTCACGTGGCAGCTTCTGGTTTGCTTGATCATTCATTATAAACCATGTTTTGGGCCAAGCTTGTTGAACTAAATAGCCTTGAAAGTCCAACTTGCACTTGTAGATCCATTCGGGCTCTGGGATTGCTTCAACTTGCTTATTTTAGGGTTTCCATTGCTCATGACTTATGAAACTTCATAAGTGAAGTCTTTGACAAATCCTGATTTACACTGTAGACCCATTCGGGTTTTTTAAATGGCTTTACTTATAAAACTTATAAGTCAAGTAGGTTGGGAAACCCAATTTGCACTATCAAGGCTATTTGCTCTTTTAGGTTTTTTGATTGCTTCTACTTATAAAAGTTTATAACCAAAGCTCTTTTGAAAACCTAATTTTGCTTTGCTTAAGACCCTTTTGGGTTTTCTGAGTCTTTCTACTCCTTGCTTGCTCCTTTAGGTTCTTTAAGGCTCCTTACTTTTAAAAGTTTTATAAGTAAAGCCTTTGACAAATCTTGATTTTCACTACAGAGTCCCTTGGGTTTTCCAAGTGACTTCACTTCTTTCTTGAAGACTTTAGGCATGAACTTGACGTCTTGTGGCACGTCATGGGCAATTCAGTCAGGTTTTATGTTTTAGGTAATTTTGTCAAAGTAATTTCTTCAGACAAAAGTCTAAAGGAATTCCTTTAGGTCTTTGTCATTTGGCTTCTTTGGCAATGGGCTTGGTTGAAATCCTTGAAGGAATTCCCTGAAGGAATTCCTTTGGGATTTTACTTCAGGCATTTTACAAATGGTTAATCAAAGGTTCCTTTGTGAATTTTTCTCGAAGGACACTTGGGGGGAACAAAAGGCCCCTTCAAAAAATTTTGAAGGGCATTTCCAAAGGAAATGGCCCTTAAAAACTTTTTTGAAGGAAAATTTTTGGGAAGAAAGGGCCAAAAGTGACCCTTTGGGAAAATTCTTGAAGGGAACTTGGACAAAAATGTTCCTTCAGAAAAATTTTGAAGAAGGATTCATGAAAAGACCAAGGCAAAAGTTTCCTTTGAAAAAATACAAAGGGATGCTTGGGCAGCAAGTGCCCTTCAAATTTTTTTTGAAGGGTCACTTGGATGAAAAGTGCCCTTCAAAAAAAATCCAATGGGTCACTTGGAGGAAGAAACAAGGCGAAGTTCCCATCAGAATTTTTTCGAAGGGTCACTTAAGCAAAAAGTGCCCTTCAAAAAAAATTCGAAGGGACACTTGGGGAAAACAAGGCAAGGAAAAGTGCCTTTAGAAAATTTTGAAGGGAAATTCGAAGGGAAGTGGCCCTTCAAAACTTTTCTGAAGGGCACTTTGGGAAAAAATTAAGGCAAAGAAAAACCCAGGAAAGACAAATATAAAGGACATCCTTTGGACCTAAGTCTGAAGGAAAATTCTGAGGAAAACAAGTCTAAAGGGAAAAGACAAATGAGCTTGAAGGGAAGAAAGAAGGGGAAGGAAAAAAATTAAAATGGAAAGTCGAGCCTGAAGGGAAAAAAATGACATGAGGGGAAAAGAACAAAGGAAAAACAAAAAAAAAGGGATGAGGAAAAACATGGGAAGCCCAACATGAAGAAGCCAAACCAGCTAAGGACAAAACCAAAAAGGGGGGGACAAAAATTGGTCAATAGGTACCATTAATCCTATATATAGAGTTGGATGTACTAATGACCTTTGTGATGAAAATGTCTAGTGTGTGTTGAAAGATTGGCTAGATATCTGGCTATTATACACATTAAATGAGGGTGACCTCTAACTTTGTGGTACCATGCTCTCATATAACCATTTGAAACATATTACCTCATCCTTTACACACATGATCTTTGATAAAGCCTTCAGAACACCATATTGCATGACTATCTATTAAGTGTCACCTCACTCTCTATGAAGTCTATGGGTATCTGCATAGGTTGTATCCAGTTTTTCTATCAATATGGTCACCTCTGTATCTCTCATTACTAGTTGTGCCTAAATAAAAATCAAATGAGCAACCTATGCCATCAATGTCCCAATGTATATGTCTGGGGTTGTGATCAATGCCTATACTATAGCAGTCTACCCATGAACCCTTGCCAACTGAGCCTATAACATAGCCATTGACTGCTCTAAACATGATATCTAAAACATGCTAGTTATAATATTCATATGTAATCTATCAATCATTTCTTAGTCCTCAACTTACTGGTAGGTGTGGATGGCCCAACCTCATCCTCAATCCCCACTCCTCTCTCTATTGTGGTAGCTGAAGTGAATAAGTCAAATAATAGTGGCATGATCTATACGTACTATCATCTATTAGGGGACCAAGCTTGCATACTCAGGGAAGTTTGGGATCAGACTCACATATTCTCTCCCTTGCTTATCTCTTTGAGTATCCAAATTCATCATCATAGGCTATTAGACCTAAATCTATCTTCCATCCCCATCCCCATCTCCATCTAAATCTCTCTATAATTTCACCAATCTCTTGTGTGCATCTCTCTGCCTTAGGCACTGAGGTAGGCATGTGCTACTGCTTGAACTCACTCTCTAAGAATCTACACAACTTCTATCTATGGTTTGGTTAATCTAATGGGTCTCTATTATGCCCATAATGTCATATAATCACTTATGGCCCTTACATAAAAAACTCATTGTTAAAACCATGTAACTACTTGTATCATCACAAAGATAGTAACATCCTCTACCCTAGGCATTAACATCCCCTAGTCATTAGTCTCTCATGACATGTGTATAAAATAATGAGGTCCATCTGGCACATCTTGTTAGAAGCCAAACTATTGATGTACTCGATATTGCTGATATATCTTTATAGTAAAATCATGATAGCCAATGATATAAAACATAGAGGTCATAAGTCAAGTATAATTAGTATCCTTTATCCATCCAAATTATGTCTACAGATAGGGCTTCCAAATCAAATATCATTTAATCAATGTTGACTGTTTTGATCACAAGTCAAAATAGGTCAACCCCCTAAGTAAAAAGCTTGCATAGGGGCATATCAGGGTCTTTTAGGGTGTATCATGGTCCTAGATAGGGGTCATTCAATGTGTCATTACCTTGGTCATATTCATCTTTAGTCTGATGTCATTATTATAGTCATATTTGGGCTATTTATGAAGGTTTGAATGGTTTCCCATGTAGTACAAGGTGTCCAAGTGTTTTTAAATGTCCTATATGTCAGTTTCTTGTTAGACATGTTAGTCCTAACTGAAAAATTATAGGTTTCTATGTCAGGACAAGAAAATAATTGAAAAAGGAAGAGATTTAGGTAGTCATATGGATTATACAGGTGTTTTGGCACATGTAGAATGCTTTGTAGTGAATATTTAGCTTACCTAGGTTCCCTTATACACTTGATTAGCTTTAGAGGTCCAAAATTGGCAAAAAATGGTTTCATTCTTCTATCACTCTTCTTTGCATACCAGAATGGTCTCTTGGTTTTCTGATGTTATGACCGGTAGGAGGGGAATCAGGTTGAATGACTCTAAGGGATGTTAGTAAACTTGGTCTAATTCAAATACATGGTATTATTTTCAAGATTTTTTACTCTTACTCTATGAACCAATTAAAAAATCACCTTGGTATTATTAGCATTGGTTTCCTCACCTTTAGGTTTCCTCTCAGTTTGCATAGTTCCATACAATCCAAGTAATTCATTTAGTATTAGAGAATGTGGAAATTATTCTCATGTTATTATTAATCCATTTTTCATGTGTGGAGTGAAAGAGAAAAGAATAAGTACCTCACCTTGCTAGTTGAGAGCTCCATTGCTAGGTTGTAGATAGGTTTCACCAAATTGCATAAGGTTATTCTTCTTGTAGTGGTTTCAAATGAAGGTGACATATTGTATTTCATGCTTCTCATGTAATGCTAATCAACCCTCCTTGAAAAACTTAGTCTCAAAGGTGTTCAATGTGAAATAACACAATCAAAAATCCAACACAGTCAACTTGCTTCATGGTTGACACCTACAATTAGGGGAATGAAATATTTTGTTAAGCACAAGCTTATATAGAGGTGGTGGTGGGGGGGGTGAATCAATATTAGATAAACTTTTAATATTTTAAATTTAATCACCCACAACAACCATAAGCATCCAATATCTAGAAATTAATAACACAAGAGAACATAGGATTTACGTGGAAACCCTTTCGGGAGAAAACTAATGCAAAATATTGCTTATATATAAGTCTGTTATAATGTTTGCAAACACCAACCTACTAGAGACACTAATACATAAACCAAACACCAAATTTATCAATTTTTAATCACCCACCCAATAGAGATATCGATCCCCTTCACCAAATAACAACCTAGGTAATTTGTGAGCACCAACCCACAGGAGCACCAACCCCTAGACTATGAGGCACCAACCCCAAGCCAAATACATTCCACCATTTGTGATTAATTATTCAATCAAATGGAAACTTTTCTTATCTTAAAATTTCTCTCTCACTAATTTTATTATATACCTTCTGCTCTCCTCTCTTTCACAATTCTCAACTAATATTCTTCATTATAATAAATGTACCCTTCACACTTATTTTATTAAGAGATATTCTATTTCAAGTTCTGCTCTTCCTTCTCTCTCACACTTATATGATATTAATTCAAAATGAATGGTTATAATACTTCCACATCTCTTATCCTTTGTATAGACTTTAAAGCATGCATCCCATCCAAGAGGTACCTCTTCACCAAAAGATGTGACCGTTAACATTTCCATCGATAATTATGTTAACATTTATGTTCACTTCCATCAACATTTCTATTCACTTCCAAAAACATTTCCATTCACTTCCAACAACATTTTCATTTACTTTCGATAATAATTCCAATTGATATTTACGTTCATATCCATTACAATTCCTTTGACATAAATGATAATTATTCTAACAATCTCCCCCTTTGTCATTGATGGCTATCCCCATGAATTAGTATATTAACTCCCCCTTATTGTGGTTCTCCTCCTTTGCTCCCCTTATCATCAATTATCCCCATTTGACATCAATGGCAAATGGTTGTCCATGGTTCTGCTCTTGCTATAATGCTCCCCTTTACTTTTCTCTTTCCCCTTTTGACATCAATGGCAAAGGGTTGTACGAAATCTCACAAACTCATCCATATATAGCCTCCTTGATCCTTAGACCCAACAAACTACGCATAGAGCTACTCCTTGACTCATCTCACATAAGAAATAAGTCCATACTTCACATTCTTCTCAAGAGACCTAACTTAGCTCCCTCTAACTCCATGCTCCTCGTAATCACACCACTTGAAGCCAAAAACCAAAGGATAACAACCAAAACATGCACAACTTCTTAGAAGATTTGACATACCTTGTTTGAAGACACCTCACCCTTGCATAAGCTACCAAATTCATACATATATTTGAACTTCTTAGACCCAAGAGACCTCTTTCAAAGATCAATAAACCTTTTCATATGAATCTCACCACCACTACTAATATGAACGTCAAGAACATGCTCAAAGCAATTATAATTACCTGAATCAATGCTCACAAGAGATCTCAAGACACTAAAACATATCAAGCTACCTCAAACTGATATAACAACTCACTTTCATGACTTTCTTATCATACAACACAACCAAGACCCAACAAGCATTCACCATACTTCCTCTTTCAGTAAAATGTCTCCTTGAAGCCTAAAAGAGACACCCCACACAAAGGGTCCTATAACAAGTGAACCCAAGAGATGCCCACATCTCCTCTATTACTTCCTTGATCCTCTTGCATCCATAAAATTGATTTATTTCTCTTAGAATCCATTTAGGCATGTCTAACTTCTTTGACTCACTAACCTCAACATCCATGATATTGTTCATCTTCTCAACTCTTGCAACTATCTTTTCTTCCAACACACTATCATTAGAAACTAATAATAGGGAATATTGACAAGGCTCATGTTCAACTATAATAATAGATTCTAATTGATCTGTAGGCTACTTAGGACTAGTATCCACTATCTTTTCTACAACTGTTGATAACAAGATTTCTACATAGTCCTTCCTATATAATTATTTCTCTACTATAGAAAGTAATCCATTCTCACTCTTAGACTCAATCTGATCAACCTTTACTATCTTAGGTCTCCAAACCCAAGTTTGGCCCTTATCATAATTTAATAATATGCCCAACCTTATGGCAACAAAAATAAGCTACATTTCTCATATCTTTTTCTTGAAAGTGACTGAGATATCCCTTTGATTGATTGCTTTTCCTCAAACAATCTCTTTCCCTATGACCAACATGATGACAAACAAAATAATGGCCATGAAAAGAACTGGAAAACTTGAAAGCATTGGGCTGCCTGATTGGGTTCTTCAAATTTCCCTTAAAATTTGCATCCTTCTTACCTTGGACTGATATCTCATGATCTCTCTCAACCTTGAATATGATCCTCTCATGCTTATCCTTCAAAGAACCTAACTCAACCTTCAACTGATCAACTCTTTTTCTCTTGATCTCAAATTTGAATATGCAACCTCTTACCGATTCTTAAGATCTTGAATAGACATCTTATCTTCTTTTGCTTCTAAAGCCAACTTAGACTCCCAGATACATACCTACTCCTTAAGAGCCTTGACCATATATTTCAACTCTTGATTATCCTTCCTTAGCTACTTGGCCATCTTGTGCATCAAAGAATCTCCTTTAGGCTTGTTAGGCCTACTCTAAAGGACCTGTTCTGTCACCAATTATTAAGGATAGGCTTATATGTAGAGGGGGTAAATCAATATATTATAACCTTTTAATATTTTTAATTTAATAAATCACAACAACCATAAGCATCTGAGATCTAGATATTAATAACACAAGAGAACATAGGATTTACGTGGAAATGCTTTTAGGAGAAAACCATGGCAAAATATTGCTTATATATATAAATCTATTACAATGTTTGCAGGCACCAACCTACTAGAGACACCAATCCCAAACTAAGCACTAACTCGATCAATTTATGAGCACCCACCCACTAGAGAAATTAATCTCCTTCACCAAGCACCAACCTGACTAATTCGTGAGCACCAACCCACATGAGCACTAACCCCTAAACTATGAGGCACCGACCCCATGCCAAATCCATTCCACCATTTGTGATTACTTCTTCAATCAAATGATGAATTTGCTTCTCTTACACTTTCTCTCTCACTAATTTTATTATATACCTTCTATTCTCCTCTCTTTCACAATTCTCAAATAATATTCTTCATTAAAATAAATATACCCTTTACATTTATTTTCTTAAGAGATATTCTATTTCATTTTTGTCTCTTCCTCTCTTCCTTTTCTCTCACACTTATATGATCTTCATTCAAATTGAATTCTTTTAATACTTCCACATCTCTTCTCCTTTATATAGCCTTTAAAGGATACGTTCCATCTAAGAGGTACCTCTTCACCAAAAGATGTGACTACTGACATTTTCGTCGATAATTTCATTGACATTTCCATCGACATTTTCATTCACTTCCGTTGACATTTCCATTCACTTTCATAAACACTTATGTTCACTTTTGACAATGAAATTACTTAGATGTTTGCACATAATGATTTTATATTGCACAAAATAAGCAAATATGAGAGATCACACAATAATAATTGAAAACAAAATAGAATACTGGATAATATAGTAAATCCACTTCAAGGGGACAACCTGCACATCAATGCACTAATAACAGAGTACTTAAAATAATGAATAAAGACTAACCAATACCTCTTATATATAGTATACTTATCCAAGGTTATTCCATAGTCTGACCTATCTAAGAACATAGAAAAATGTAACAAGTAAATAAAAGAGGTATGTAAGCCACAAGTCAACCACACATATCCCTAGACATACCAATGGTTAAGGGAATAACAAGCCCCTCCCCTTAAAAACAAAATTGTCTTCAATATTATGGCAACTCTGGATGCTACTGCACAAATACTTCATCCTCCCAAGTGGCATCTTCACATGGTAGATTCTTCCATTTGATCAAGTACTCTATAATTACTCTAGAATGTAGTTGCTTGGTGCATCTTTAAATGATCACCTCAGGATAAAGAATAACTCTACCTTCCTCATCCAATTTTGGTAATTTTGTTTGAATGGAAACTCTATGTCTAATGTCTTTTTTCAAGCATGATACATGAAATACTATATGTATGTGAGTGGATGAAGGAAACTCTAACTTCTAGGCCATACTACCAATTTTTTGCAAGATTTGATAAGGCCCATAATACTTAAGGGATAAATTATTATCCTTTTTTTGTTGCTTCAATGCCATCTATTGGTTGAAAGTGAACAAAGACCTAATCACCAATGTCAAAATACCTCTTACTCTTGTGTTGATCTGTCTGTTTCTTCGTGTGATTTTGGGCCATAGCTAGATTTTCATGCAAACTTTCAAGGACCTCCTATTGATGGTGAATATGTTATTCAACTATATGAAACTTAGGATGGACCTTCAAGGTTGAAGTGATAGATGGAAGGTGGTATCCATAGTGTGACAGAAAAGGAGACATTTTGGAAGAACTATGAATAGAAGTATTATATCACCATTCAACAAGTGACAACCAATGAACCTATTTTTCCTATTTATCAAAAACAAAACAACGAAGATATCTTTCTAGATATTTGTTGACTAAATTAGTTTGTCTATTAGATTAAGGATGATAAGATGAACTATGAGCCAATTGGGTGCCCAAACATGTAAATAACTCAATCCAAAAATTACTAGTAAAAATGGGATCTTATCACTGACAATGATCTTGGGGGTCCCATGCAGTTTTTGAGCTATATTGAGAAAAGAAATAACTACTATACTAGTAATAAATGGTTGGGATAATGAACAAAAATGAACATACTTATTGAAATGATCTACAACAACCATGATAACATTTTGACCATCAGATCTTGGTAACCCTGTAATGAAATCCATAGATACCTCTTTCCAATGCTGGCTAGGGATGGATAAAGGTTGTAAAAGACCTAGGGTTTTAATGGTTTCACCTTTATTTTATTGATAGATCATATATTTAGCCACATATTTCTAGACATCCCACTTGAGGCCTTCCTAAAAAAAATATTACTGGATTTTGTGATAGGTTTTCAAAAATATTGAATGACCCCCAATTAGAGTTGCATGAAGTTCTTGAGGATTTTTTGTTTAAGAAGAGAATTATTACATAGGTACAATCTGTCTTTATACCATGATGCATTACCTTTCCATGTGAATTTTTCAAATCCACCTAAACCTTGTTGAATATTTTGAATCAAATCATGGGCAACACTATCATGTTCCCATTCTGATCATGTTTCCTCTAGCCAATTTGCCTACAAAATGGTTATGTCATATAATAATACCTCAACTAATTCATCTTTTCTAGATAGTGCTCCTACCACCAAATTATCCTTGCCTTTTTTGTAGACTATTTAAAAATAATATCCTAACATCTTAGTTCCCATTTTTGTTGTTATTCAGATGACAACCTTTGTTCTAAAAAATATTTGAGACTATCATGATCATTCTTTACTTGAAAGTGATGACCCATAAATAAGGTCTCCATTGTTTGATTGCATGAAAAATGGCCATCATTTCCTTATCATAGATGGGCTTGTGCTGATTTTTACCCTTTAGTTGATGACTTTCAAATGCAAGTGGTCTACCTTATTTCATGAGTACAACACCCATAACATACCTAGATGCATCACATTCAACCATAAAAGTCTTAGAAAAATTAGGAGTGGCCAATACTAGAGTAGTGCACATAGCCAATTTTAATTGTTCAAATGCCTAGGTAGCTACATCAGTCCACTAAAAGGAATCTTTCTTTAACAAAGAAGTGAATAGGGTTACAATACTACCATAATTTTTGATAAACTTTTGATAGTAACCAGTAAGCCCCAAAAATCCTCAAAGTTGCTTGAGTGTCTTAAGAATTGGTCAGTCCACCATTGCTTGGATTTTTTTAGGATCCACTTTCAGTCCTTAATAAGACACTAGATGACCCAAATATTCAACCTCACCAACCCCAAAATTACATTTGGAAGGTTTGGCATACAATTGATTTTGCTCCAAAATGGAAAGTACCTATTTCACATGTTACAAATGGTCTTCCCAATTTTTACTATAAATGAGGATATCATCAAAAAATACTAGAGAAAATTTCCTCAAAAACGGCTTAAAAATAGTATTAATCAAACTCTAAAAAGTATATGGTGCATTTGTTAGACCAAAAGGCATAACCAAAAACTCATAATGGCCCTCATGAGTCTTGAAAGTAGTTTTGGGTATGTCTTCATCACAGATTTGGATTTGATGATACCCAGAACATAGATCTAACTTGATAAAATAAAGAACACCATTCAATTCATCTAGAAAATCATCAATGATAGGAATTGAAAATCTATCTTTGATAGTGTACTTGTTGAGTTCTCTGTAGTCAGGGCACATCCTCTAGGTGTCATCATTCTTTCTCACCATGAAAATTGGTGAAGAGTATTCACTTTGGCTATGGTGAATGATTCTTACATCTAAGATATCTTGTACCATATTTTCAATTTCACTTTTATAGGCATAGGGATACTTGTATGGCTTGATGTTGGGAGGTGTACTACCAAGAATAAGTGTGATAGCATGATCATGCATGTGAATAGGTAGAAGTCTATTTGGAATTTTTCCAAAAACAATAGAATGAGCATCAATTATTTGTTGTAGATTAAGAGGTGGAGATGGCTGAATTGACTATACTTCTATAGAAAACAAGCAAACTACAAATCCCTCAGCACCCTTATAAAGAATCTTTTTCATTTGATGGGAGCTAACAAGTTGTGGAGATTTAGCCTTTAATACCCTTAACTCAAATATCCTTTCTTTAAATGAAAATGCATGAATAATTCTTGAAAATTCATCTCAATAGTGCCCATAGTGGTGAGCCATTAGACTCCCAAAACAATTTCAACTCCACCCATGGGAATAACAAACATAGGAAAATCCAATAACTAGTCTCCCATGGCCAACTTAATACTATGAGATTTTCTTGAATAGTTAAAAATAACACCATCACCAATCATAACCTAAAATTTTGGAGCTATATAAATGAAAACCAATCAAGATAGTGACCTTTTATTTCTTAAGAAAACCCATCACCTTAAGAGTTTGGGGAGTACTAATACCTGAAATGGTATGACATGAAATAGTAGGTTGAGAGTCTTCATATTCCTCTTCAGGAACTTTTACATCCTCATCATGTACTTCTTCATCATCATTGGCACCTTCAATGTAAAACAACTTCTTTTCATCACAATGATGGTCTTTGCTCCATTTGCTATCACAACCATAACACAACCCTTTGGCTCACTTCTCCTTAATTTGCTGTTCTGTTAATCTGGTGGGATATGGAAATGATGGTGTTGGAAAGTTGTGATCATGACCAATAGTGAAAGTTTTCCTTTTGACCATCTCTTTTTCTTCTATCATGCGTGCCATAGGGATAACTTTTGATAGAAATATTGGGTTAAACATTCAAACCTCAAATTGGATGCTATCCTTGAGGCCACCCAAAAATAGATCAGTTAAATTTTCCTCAGTGATATCTTCCACCCATAAAGAGAGATTATGAAACTGATGAATATATTCCTCACAGTTCCTATTTTTATAGCTTGGCTAATTGGCTGAAATAGTTCTCAGAGACATTATTTTGATAATGAGCTGATATCTCCTCAGTGAAAATAGTCCATGTAACAGGAGCACCATTCTTTTTCTTTTGAGCACATAACCAATGATACCAAATGAACTACTCAGGTTCCAGATATAGGGACACCACTATCACCCTCTGAAAACTAGGGGTTTGATACAACTCAAATAAATTCTTAATTTGGGTAATCTAAGTGAGAGGATCCTTACCATCAAACTTACGCATATCCACTTTTGGCAACATCAATTTCATACCAACATGGGAGTTGTTGAGAGGAGGATTTAAATGCTGAAGTGGAGGGTTGTTGGGATAAAATTGAGATGTAAGGGCAGCCAATTGCATAGTGATATGATAAAATTCATTATAAACCCCATTAATCTCTTTACACATCCCTAAAACATTAGCTTAGACTACAAAAAAGTCATCATGCCTCACTAAGTTCTTTATGTCCACTTGAAGCTAAGAAATCACTAGATCTGAAGTTCTAGATTCCATGTCATCGACATAAGGAGTCTTAGGAGTTTCTTGCCCCCATTTTCTTCCTCAAGTACCCAAACCTACCATATACAAACCTTAGGAGTGTTTTGACCCCCAAAAAAGTATACCAAGAAATGTTACCATTGCGATTACCTTGTCAATATGAATCTAATGACTGCCTTTGCACACTAGGGTAAAATTTTGGTACCAAAAAAGTGTACCAATAGAATATACCATTGCGTTCATCTCACCGAGATTAATTTAACAACTACAATTGTGCAAGGGGAAATTTTTTTCCAGACTTTTTAAAAAAATATTTAAAAAAAAAGTGTTTTGACCAATACTACGCTGACAAAAAAATTAATTCTTCCCAGATTGCAAGTTATGTTTTTTTGCTCTCACTGCTTCTAGAAGCCATGCCTCGCTAGATCTGAGAAAAAGTCACAAGAAACTTGCCCAAATCAAAGCTCTAATACCACTTGCAATGAAATTACTTAGATGTTCACACAAAATAATTTTATATTGTGCAAAATAAGTAAATATGAGAGATCACACAACAATAATTGACAATAGAATATAATACTGGATAATATAACAAAGCCACTTCTAGGGGGCAACCTCCACATCAATGCACTAATAGCAGAATACTTAACATAATGAATAAAGACTCCTATCTAAGAACATAGAGAAATGCAACAAGTAAATAAAAGAGGTATGTAAGTCACAAGTCGGCCACGCATATCCCTAGACACACCAATGGTTAAAGACATAACACTTGACCACATATTTCAACTCTTGATTCTCCTTCGTTAGCTACTTGGCCATCTTGTGCTTCAAAGAATCTCCTTTATGCTTATTAGGCCTACTCTAAAGGACCTATTCTGATACCAATTATTAAGCATAGGCTTATACTGAGAGGGGGGGGTGAATCAATATATTATAACCTTTTAATCTTTTCAATTTAAACAACCAAAACAACCATAAGCATATGAGATCTAGATATTAATAACACAAGAGAACATAGGATTTACATAGAAATGATTTCAGGAGAAAACCATGGAAAAATATTGCTTTTATATATATAACTCTATTACAATGTTTAAAAGCACCAACCTACAGGAGACACCAATCCCAAACCAAGCACTAACTCGATCAATTTGTGAGCACCCACCCACTAGAAATTTCGATCTCCTTCATCAAGCACCAACCCAGCTAATTCATGAGCACTAACCCACAGGAACATCAACCCCTAGACTATGAGGCACCAACCCTAAACCAAATCCTTTCCACCATTTGTGATTGCTTCTTCAATAAAATGATGGATTTTCTTCTCTTACACTTTCTCTCTTACTGATTTTCTTATATACCTTCTACTCTCATCTCTTTCACAATTCTCAAATAATATTCTTCATTAAAATAAATGTACCCTTCACACTTATTTTCTTTAGAGATATTCTATTTCATTTTTGCTCTTCCTCTCTTCCTTCTCTCTCACACTTATATGATCTTCATTCAAATTGAATTCTTGTAATACTTTCACATCTCTTCTCCCTTATATTTCCTTTAAAGGATGCGTCCCATCCAAGAGGTACCTATTCACCAAAAGATGTGGCTGTTGACATTTTCATCGATAATTCCATTAACATTTCCATCAACATTTCCATCACTTCCATTGGCATTTCTATTCACTTTCAAACACACTTCCGTTCACTTCTAATAATATTTTCATTCACTTCTAGCAATAATTTCATTTGACATTTCCATTCATATCCATTACAATTCTTTTGACATCATTGACAATTATTCCAATAATCTCCCCCTTTGTCATTGATGGCAATCCCCATGAATTAGTATATGAACTCCCCTTTTCTGTGGTTCTCCTCCTTTGTTCCCCCTATCTTTAATTCTCCCCCTTTGATATTAATGACAAAGGATTGTCCATGGTTCTCCTCTTGTTTTAATGCTTCCATTTTCTTTTCTCTCGCCCCCTTTGACATCAATGGCAAAGGGTTATACAAAATCTCACAAGCTCATCCATATATAGCCTTCTTGATCCTTGAACCTAAAAAATTGCTCATAGAGATGCTCCTTAACTCATCTCACACAAGAAACAAGTCCATACTTCACATTCTTCTCAAGAAACCTGAGTTAGCTCCCTCTAACTCCATGCTCCTCCTAATCACACCACTTGAAGCCACAAACCAAAGGATAACAACCAAAACATGCATAACTTCTCACAAGATTTGACATACCTTATTTGAATACACCTTCACCATTATATAAGCTACCAACTTCATACCAATATTTAAACTTTTTGGATGCAAGAGACCTCTTTAAAAGATCAATACACCTTATCATATGAAGCTAACCACTACTACTGATTTGAACATCAAGAACATGCTCAAAGCAACTAGACTTACCTAAATCCATGCTCATAAAAGCTTTTAAGACACTACACCATATAAAACTACCTCAAACTAATATACAAACTAATTTATCAAGTCACCTTCATGAGTTTCTTGTCATACAACACAACCAAGACCCAATAAGAATCCACCATGCTTTCTCTTTCTGTAAAATGTCTCCTTGAAGCCTATAAGAGACACCTCACACAAATTGTCCTAGAACAATGTGAACCTAGGAGATGCCCACATCTCCTCTATTACTTATTTTATCCTCTTGCATCCATAAGACTAATTTATTTCTCTTAGAATCCATTTAGGCATGTCTAACTTCGTTGACTCACAAACCTCAACATCCATGATGTTGTTCATCTTCTCAACTTTTGTAATTGTCTTACCTTATAACACACTATAATTAGAAACTAATAATAGGGAATATTTACAAGGCTCATTCTCAACTGTAATAAGATATAATCTTTGATCTATAGGCTGATTAGAACTAGTATCCACTTTCTTTTCTACAACTCTTGATAACAAAAGTTCCACACAATCTTTTCTATCTAATTTTTTCTCTACTATAACATGTAATCCATTCTCTCTCTTAGACTCAATCTGATCAACCTTTATTGTCTTAGGTCTCCAAACCTAAGTTTGGCCCTTCTCATACCTTTTAGGGGATCCATAGCCTTTGACATACCTTGAAGATCTCTTTACTCCATTTGGACATAATTTAACAATATGGCCAACCTTATGATAACAAAAACAATCAACATTTCTCATAATTTTTTCTTGAAGGTGACTGAAATCTCCCTTTAACTGATTGCTTCTCTTCAAATAATCTCTTGCCCTATAACCAACATGATGATAAACAAAACAATGGCCATGAAAATAATTGGAAAACCTGAAAGCATTGGGTTGCTTGATTGGCTTATTCAATTTTCCCTTTAAACTTGCATCCTTCTTACCTTAGACTGATATCTCATGATCTCTCTCAACATTGAATATAAGCCTATCATGCTTATCCTTCAAATAACCTAACTGAGGGTTCAACTGATCACACTCTTCATCTCTTGATCTCATACTTGAATATGCAACCTTTGGCCAATTTTTAATATATTGAATAGACATCTTATCTTCTTTTGCTTCTAAAGACAACTTAGACTCTAAGATATATACCTACTCCTTAAGAGCCTTGACCATATATTTCACCTCTTGAATCTCCTTCATTAGTTTCTTGGCCATCTTGTGCTTCAAAGAATCTCCTTTAGGCTTATTAGGGCTACTCCAAAGGACATGCTCTGATATTAATTATTAAGCACATAATTATACTCAGAGGGGGGTGAATCACTATAAGATAACCTTTTAATCTTTTCAATTTAATCAACCACAACAACCATAAGCATTTGAGATCTAAATATTGATAACACAAGAGAACACAAGATTTACATGGAAACCCTTTTGGGAGAAAACAACAACAAAATATTGATTATATATATATATAACTCTATTTTAATGTTTGCAAGCACAAACCTACTGGAGACATCAATCCCCAAACCAAGCACCAACTCGATCAATTTGTGAGAACCCACCCATTGGAGATATTGATCCCCTTCACCAAGCCTAACCCAACTAATTCGTGATCACTAACCCACATGAGCACTAACCCTTAGACTATGAGGCATCGACCCCAAGCCAAATCCATTCCACTATTTATGATTACTTCTTCAATTGAATGATGTCTTTGCTTCTCTTACACTTTCTCTCTCACTGATTTTATTATATACCTTTTGCTCTCCTCTCTTTCACAATTCTTAAATAATATTATTCATTAAAATAAATGTACCCCTCACACTTCTTTTCTTAAAATATATTTTATTTCTTTTTTTGATCTTCCTCTTTTCCTTCTCTCTCACACTTATATGATCTTCATTCAAATCAAATGCTTGTAATACTTCCACATCTCTTCTCCCTTGTATAGCGTTTAAAAGATGTGTCCCATCCAAGAGGTACCTATTCACCAAAATATGTGATCATTAACATTTTCGATGATAATTTCATTGAAATTTTTGTCAACATTTCCATTCATTTCCATCAACATTTCTGTTCACTTCTATAAACACTTCCATTCACTTCTGACAACATTTTTGTTCACTTTCGACAATAATTCTATTTGACATTTCCATTCATATCCATTACAATTCCTTTGACATCAATGACAATTAGTCTAATAGTTTTGACCAACCCTTTTGAAGAGGTGAATAGGTACTCAAGGTGTTGAAATGGTTTTGGGAGAGAAATAAAAAATTTGAACCTTCCAAAATGTTAGAAGTTGACTTGAAGAAGCAATCCAACATATACTACCTTGTCTACTACAATATCCACCTATAGGTAGGTAGAAGGAGCTTTGCATAGTCAAGATTGAATGGGAGGGGAGTTCTCAAAGTATTGAGAAGTCTTTCATGGTGAAGAATATTAGTTTAGATTGATAGGAGGTCTATGATTGGTTGTAGAACCATCCACCATGCACATTATTTATATCCTACCCTCATTGCCTTATGTTCTATATATGCACCTATAGGTGGTCCCAATAGAGAAGTGAGGAGTTAAAAGTAGGTGTTTTAAACTAGTCTGAGGTCTATTTAAGGTCTAAGAACATGGAGGAACACCATATAATCAATAGTGGATCCATAGAGTGGAAAACAAACTTGAAACCATATTCATAGTTGGAAAAGGTGACTTAAGGGATACTTTACTTTAAATTTTTTGAAACAGAGACTTGGCCCTTCTTTTGATCCTTTCATGAAGGAGCCTCTTGAGATGCAAACTAGTCTAATGGTTTTCATTATGCAATCTAGGTATATGGGTAGTGAATTGACATGACAATTGATTCTTTGGCCAAAGGAGCATGATGTATGGATGATTTATAATTCAATCAATATTTTACTATATACACTCAATAATATATAATACTACTTAGGATCAAATAGTCTTTTCACACATATGACATGATAATGTTGTAGACATCCAATTCCTAACACCGTTTGTGTTGAAATTGTTAATCTTACTCGAATTGCACTCAAATGCACATTTTAGGTCAAAATCTATAAAATGCCATAAATGGTTCAACCTTGTCACTTACAAGTGCTAGTTTAGGTCAAAGTGTCCTTAAATATGGAAATGCATTTTATGAGCCAACTAACTTGGATCAAATAATTTTGAGTCAAAATGACAAATTTGCCATTTAGTGCTCTGGATCACTCTTTTCTTTTAATTCATTGGTACACATCATGTACTTTTGTTATTTAATGTTGGCAACATCCTAAATGGGAATACAGATCTAATGCATTTGACATCACCTTCCAGTTCCTCTCCAGTCAAATTACAACCTAATAATATGACTTTTTGACCATTTTGATTAATTGAAGGCCAATTTTCAAATAATTGCACAAATGTTGATTAACCTTATTTAAGGCTAATTAATCCAAATCGAGAGCTTAAGTGGATTTTACATTAGAGTTGTTGAATATTTATTTTTTAAAATTGATTTCTATTAACTACATCATTAGTGACATCATTTCTTGGGAAGACATCCTTAGGCCATAAATGCCACAAATATCCAGATTATGGGTCACCCATGCCTAGTTAATGCCTCCCATGCCTCTTCAATGCCCGCTCTTCCAAGGTCATGATGAAGATAAATATGGATTTAATTCTAAATATTAGGATTATCCATGGCCACACATCTCAATCTTGAGATGGATGGTCATGGTTGATCCTAACCAATCTCAAAAATCTATAAATAGAGAGGCCATGGACATGAATTTTAAGCTTGAATATTGCAAAGTTATAATGTTAAATTGTTTCCACCATCCTTTGCATTTGATCATTGGTTTTTTTTGCAAGATTTATTGATAGGATAGTTTAGTGATTTTGAATCATGAGCCTAGGTTTTATGGAGTGTTCTTGAGACATTGGAGGAGTTTGCCACCTTTGTTGACAAAGACAAGGATGCTTGATCAAGAGAGAACATGATTTTGAGCCACATGGGTATGGTGAATCCATTTGGGAAGGTAATATGATGTTTTATTTCTTTTATTTGTTTCTTGACATTCTTTGTAATTCCCATAGGAATAGATAGGCTTAGTTAGTTGATTCTTTATGCATTTTTCATGATTTATGGACTAATGTTTGACTAACTTGCTTTGTAATCCTCTCTACAAATGTCATACCCACACAAACAAGTGACCTTATATGAGTAAAGAATGATGATATCCATCCAATAGTAATAAAAATATTTGATGTTTAATGTCTGATGAAAATCATCACCTATAGGGGCTCTTTTGTCCTCAAAAGTACACCTACAAGTTGATGTAAAACTGGTAACATATACTGAACATGATAATGGTGTGTTAGTTTCAAGATCTAGGCATGATATGAGCATGTTTCACAAAATTAATGAGATAAATATCTTCCAATAAAACCTAATTATTCAATATATTAAGTATGACATCATAAAATGGTCTTTGTGGCATAAAAAATATCCACCTACAGTTTGCTATGGAGGAAAAACCAACTCAGACTAGTGTCAATAGAGAAGCAATGAACACAAGACCTAATACATGGTATGAATAGACTAAAGTAAGTATGAGATGAGTTAAAAAATCCATATAGGTCTTAGTGTATAATATTTAGGGTTTAACATGAAATTTTCACCTATAAGCATCCCTTTTTTTTAGTGGACAACACAGTCACGTAATCTTCCAGTCTAGCCTAGTCAAGTAGAGATGAGTGCACTTTGAAGAGTTGGAAAATAACCATGGGAACTAGACATGATTATAACACCCTGAAATTTGTAGGTAAAATTCTAAATATATTATTGGAAAGAGAGAAATATAACTATGGCAACCTTCACACTCTCAACCCAAAATCAACTCAAGGAATCTTGCATAGTCATTGATTCTTTGAGTCTGTATGGAGGTTTGTGTTTATTCATGATGATAATGAGGTGATATAGATTAAAAAATGGGTATATAAGGTCTTAAATACCTATTTTATCACCTCATACCTTCACATTGCATGAGCAGATAAGGGAGATACCTTATGTTCTATCTCAAATAGAGGGCACTCCCAAGCAGTCAAGTCTGTAGGCTTGGTGAGTGGGTGATAAGGGGAGGTGTTGAGAAGGATTAAAACATTAAAATAATTTTTCATAGAGTCTTATTTAACATGAAACAAAATAAGTGAGGCATCATAATTTTGATAAGGTATGTAGAGAAGGTGTTAGGTCAAGAACACATACTAGGCCTAGACTGGGCCTAAAGTCCAATTGGAGGGATAATCTCATTTTTAACACTAACTGAATATTAAAATGAATTAAATTACCTTCAAAGGAGGGTATGAGATTATTTAGAACCATTGGCCTGTAGGGTAGACCATAAATAAGTCATTTTTTGGCTTAGGAACACCTCAAAGTATGCAAAATACACCTAAAGAGCTTGAGAGGCTAATTTCAAAAGCTCTCATCAATGTGAAATGATTTCATGGAGACCCAAACACATGGGAATAGTTTTAAGAGGTCTTGAAATTTCATTTATAAATATTTATTTGTAGATTAAACGTCTAACTTTTATTAACAATGCCTAAGGGTCAAAATCACCTAAAACCCTCCAAAACCCTTGTTTCTAACCTAATTGGAAATAAATATATATAGATGCATCTAATATGGATACTATGACTTGGAAATTATTTTTGTATTGAATAAGACTCTCTCAAGCTCCACCCCATCTACTTGGTTGATACCTTACTTGTATAGATACAGTATAAAATAGGTTTTCTTGACAAATTTATGTGTTTTATACGTTTAGAGGAGAGTTGAAAGATGAAAATTAATTTGGAAGGTCAATTAGGACATAATATAACTCATCATGTTCATTATTTAATTTAAATAAGCACGTAAACTCTTCTATAATCTCCTTCACTTTAGGCAATCTATGGAAGACAATGAGAATGGGGAGTGACCACCAAGTGAGAAAGTGATAAGTCCAATTAAGATGCCTTTTAAGGTCTAAATAATGGATTTATGGGAAATAGGACTCTTTAAAGGTGTCATATCACCCCTTATATATATATATATATATATATATATATATATTTGGAAAATTTAAGGTCAGTTGAATGACAAGTGTGAGGAATGAGTGAAAGAAGGATAATGGTGACTACAGGAAGTGATAACACTTGTCCAAAAGAATACTATGGTTAGGGATACATATAATGAATGTTATATATTATTTTTAACTCCCCCATCATGGTGCACATGTGGTATATATCCCTACTCTACTTTGGAGTGCTCAAGAGAGGCTAAATGATGAAGGCAGTTTCCAAAAAGGTAGCTGAAGGGTCCTACACCAATTTTGAGGAGTTTTCATGATTTGAAGGGAAATTTATCCAAATAAAAATTTCATGGTATATTACATACTCCATTAATTTGAAACATAACTTAATTTCATGCCTTGACAAGTGGAATTATGACCCTTGAGCTCCACTTCTTTCTCTCCTCTCACAAATTCTATAAATACTAGCCATTTTGGCTCTTGTTTTCTAATTCCACACTTGTCATGGTGAAGCCTTAATAGTTTGATGTTTTAATTTTCATTTGAATAATACGTGAAATATATTTTTAAGTTCACAAACATATTTTCTAAGTGCGTGAAGTGATGTATGGTGAGGTCTAGTGATAAGCTTCTATCCTTGCTTCTCTTTGTCTTTCTATGTTTGGTGAAAGAAGTTTCTATTCTAACATGTCATATATAGTGTAGATAGTGTGTTTTACTTGATTCAAGTGTAAAATTATCCTTATAGTCTACAAATAACATATATTCCACTTAATTTGAGTAGTTTCATGCATATCACCTCCATATTGAAATACTAATGTTAGGGTATTCTAGGACTTTTAAGCTAGTGTTGTAGGTCTTATAGCTTAGTGCAAGAGTATGATAGAATAGTGGATATATTTATGGTGTATCACCCCCTTATATTATTTTAATTTCATGCACATTCATACCTCTTTTCATCCAAGTAATCAATTAGTGTAGGTGATAAGCACTTAAGGGTCAATATCGGGAGCTATCCTTAAACCTAGAGGTCTACCTCTACTATAGGTAACCCACAAGCCTAGAGGTATTCCAATGTTTTTAAAATATTGGATTAGGCCTGAAAAACCTCATCTAGTGTGAGATATTTTGTGACAATAGTTTTGGAATGCTTGGTGGGACCATTGTCCTAAAGATAACTTGTTAGTGAATACTGGTCTTGACAAATTCACAACTGCATATGGTGTGCTACTCAACATTTGGTGATTGCATTTAAGGTAAAATCTAGTTGTAGACCACTATTTTGTCATATTATTGTGTTTATAATTCATGTTACTTATTAGGTCATCTTATAATAGAGTTTTCAATCCCATCAATCCACCTCTTCAACTTGAACTTCCTCTTAAAGTTCAACATCCTTAACCTAATATACCCTTTGAAGAGCAAGAGGACTTTGGTAGCCAAGAAGACAAATAAAGTGAATAAGAAATTTAAGAAAACATGGCTATACATCATACCTTCCTAGCCTTTAATATTTAAAATATAATCCATCTTGATGCATATGATGACATTCCCCCTATTGCTACAAAGAGTGTTTCTACATTCAATGGTGAAGGCCATGTCACTCCTAGTGAACACATTAGAGATATTTCAAAATTATTTATTTTTCACAATGTCACTAAGGTAAATATTACCATTATACTCCTTTCCATGTCTCGTAGAGGTAAATCAATTGACTGGTATATGACTTTTCCTAGTGATTGCATCACAACTTGGGATTATTTTGGAGAGTTGCTAACATCAAGGTTTGAGGACAAGAGTGACCACACTTCAATAATTCACCAAATAAATGTAATTAAAATATCCCCAAAAGAGATAATTCATTATTTCAATGAGATATTCCAAAGGAATTGGCATAGGTTAACTCCTCCCATGAGACCACTTGCTAGCTTTGTGTTTCCTACATATTTGAGGGCTATTGGCACTGACATAGCCATCATGCTACAATCCATGGGTGGTTTCACTTTAATTTTCTAGAATGGACTCATATAAGATCTAAAGTTTCTTAAAAAGTGTCCATGCCTCTAATACTAAATACTTTTGTTACTATTCCAAGTGTTGCCCAAGTTCCTAATGCCAAAACCAAATCAAAGAATTCTCCTAAGAAGGTAGAAGAGACAATTGATTGGGAAGCAGGGTTTAAGTTATTTGAGTCTCAAATTAGACAAGAAAATATGAAAAAATGCATGAATAAAAATCCCTATCCCTATCATCAGCAATATGGTCATCAATATGGTCAAGGGAGAGGTCAAGGGTAGCCTACTTTCAATAGGCCTGCTAATGCATATAATCTTACTTCAACCTCTAACATAAGAACAATGGTACCAATGTATAACAATCTGATACAAGGAGAGGAATAGAAACAAAGTCAATTAATGAATGAAAATTAAGGTGTAGAGCAAGATCTATTTGATCAAGGAGGAGTCACTCCTCAACTATTAACAAAAGATGAAGTCTTTATGTAAGTAAGTGAAGGATGGAAGCCTCAAGGAGTAAGTTTCACTAACTTCCTAGTTGAAGACATTTATGTGCTTAATCAAGGAAATTTAGTTATATAAAATACTAGATCTAGGAGGAAGGCTCTAGGAGATGCTAATGGTGTGCCTAGAAGTTCAAATAGTCCTCCTATAAGGCAACAAAGCATGACTGCAAGCATGGCAGTCCCTACTAATCCTATACCTCCTTTAAGTCAAAATGTTGGAAGGGATAATTCAAGTGATTCAAGACCTCAAAATCAAACCACTCCTTTTACCCTAAGGGCATAATATAAGGTAAAAATTCCTGCTCTAAACATTTTAGATTCATTGAAGAATTCTAGAGCATCTATCTCTGATAGGGATGTCCTTTACATGCTTAGATAAAAATAACTCTCGCAAAAGTAGCTATCCACTATCCATGCTGGTCCTCCATCATCAAGTCATAGCCATAATAATGTTTCTCTTACCAAATTTACTAATAACATTATGTAACCCTCTACCAAATCTGAGAAGCCTGCACCTTTATACCTCACTCTCATTGTGGGGGACAAACTAGTTCACAACTGCATAGTTGATAGTGGAGCTAGCACATCAGTGATGCCCAAGGTTGTAATTGATGAATTGGGTCTAAAATATGAAAAACATAGTAAAGTGGTGATTTAATGTGATGGTACACCTTTAAATTTAGTGGGATTGATTAAAGGGTTAAAGGTTTTCTTGCATGATTGTCATAGTTTCCCCAACCTCCAAGACATTGTTGTTGTTGACTTACTTGCCTACTTTGCTATCTATTTTTCAAGGGATTTCACAACCAAAATAGAGGGATACATCTCGGTTGATTGGTACTTATTAGCCTTCAGGACAAGGTATAGAGTAAAATTAACCATTAGGACCCAACCACTTTTAAAGTTTTATAGTAAGCCCTATGTTGAAGCAAGTTCTAATCTTAATTGTGTCATCAATGATAAAGAGGAGTCTATTGGTGATGATGGTACATATTCCAATATTTAAGGCATTTATGATTTGTTTCTAGATGGGTATGGTATAGATGCTTATGAACATGATCCATTAACCTATTTTGAGCAAATTAAACTTGGCACCTATATCATCCAGGAGGGAACATTTGAACAATCTGAGGTAAGCTTTGAGCATTCTTCCTCAAAAGATGTTGAAGGCAATTATTTGATTCATGTGTATGAGATTATAGTTTTAAGAACATGATAGATAAATATGGTGAGAATAGCCATGTAATTATACCTACACTTGATTAAGAAGCCCTTGAAGATGACATTCATGAGGAAGAAGATGACCTATGGCAAAGGTTTAATGTCATAAGTCAATAGTATGAGCAGCTAGGTAAGACTATTCCTCCTCCAAATAAGTGTGAATCTGATGATATGTTTGATAATGAGCTTAACAACCAGGGTCTTGAGTGTATTATTGATCAAGAAAGAGAAAGGCTTATAAAGCATGAGAGTTTATGTCTTATTACAGTAAAAAACGTTGCAGCCATAGGGAAGCCTAGTGAAGTCAAGGCAAACATGTTTATACTTGAAGAGCAATCAAGTTCTCTACCCGAGGTTGAATATTTTGTAGATGTGTTGAATCATGAGAAAGAAAATAAACTTTATAATCCTATACATCAAGTACACTGTCATAAAAAAGAGTAAGGTTGTGACAACTGTCATGCCTCCTAACTTGCAGTTTAAAAAGCACCAATCAGATATGATAGAGATAAAACAAGTTGTATACCTAAACAAGATCCTTGGGAGGAAAAATAGAGCATCTTTGAGAACTCAAGGTAGCATACTTATAGGCATGAGAATACCTAATGATGGTAAGTCATTTCACCATCTACATAGTCAAGTGTTTGATGATGAGCATGCTTCATATGCTAGATTACTTTTATGGAGCAGTAAGGATGGAAGATGAACCATTTATGACCCTGGTTGAAGCATGATGAGTTATTTTTCACTTCAAGTATGAGGGCTTGTAAATATTAGGATAGGTGTGTGTGTGTTCCATAAGTTTTCTTGAGAAAACATGTGTGTTTCCTTTGGTGTATATTGTTTTATGTGTCTTTCCTTGTTGTTTGGTGTGGTTACAAAGGTAATTGAGTGTCAAACTTGTGCATATGTGACTCTATATCCCAATAGATAGGAATAGGCTACTGGTCATTAGTGTAGCTGGCTTGGCACCCCTAGTAAATCACCAAGAATGTTGACAATTTTGACCATAAGTCAAAATAGGTCAACCCCATATAGTATAAAAATTGCATAGGGGCATATTAGGGTCTTTTAGGGTGTATCATGGTCCTAGATAGGGGTCATTCAATGTGTCATTACCTTTGTCATATGGATATTTAGTCTTATGTCATTATTAGAGTCATATTTGGGCTATTTATGAAAGTTTGTATAGTTTCCCATGTAAGACAAGGTGTCCAAGTGTTTATCAATGTCCTATATGTCAGTTTATTGTTAGACACATCAGTCTTAATTGAACACTTTTGGGTTTCTATGTCAGGTTAAGAAAATAGTTAAAAAATGAAGAGATTTGGTTAGTTGTATGAATTATTTAGGCTTTTTGGCATGTTTGAAAGGATTTGAAATGACTTTTCAAATTTTATAAGTTAAATTCTACACTTGATCAGCTTTAAAGGTCCCAAAATTTTCCAAAAACCATTTCATTCTTCCATTATTCTTCTTTGCATACCAGAATGGTCAACCAATTTTTTGATGGTATGACCAGTAGGAGGGGAATCAGGTTGAATGCCTTTAAGGGATTTTAGTACACTTATTATACTTGAAATACATGGTAGGAGTTATAATATTGATTGGTCCTACTCTATGAACCAATACTAATAAGTTTATTACCTTTTTTTGCACGTTCATTCCTATCCCCTTCAAGTTTCCTCTCAGTTTGCATATTTTTGTACAAACCAAGTACTTCACATGTTGTTTGAGAGTGTTTAAATTATTATCGTGTGATTCTTAATCTAATTTTCATGTGTGGAGTGAAAGAGAAAATCACAAGTACCTCTCCTTGCTAGTTGAGAGCTTCATTGCTAGGTTGCAGATAGGTTTCACCAAATTACACGAGGTTCTTGTTATATTAGTGGTTTCAAATGAAGGTGAAATATTATATTTCATGATTATCATGTCTTATTAATCACTCCTCCTTAAAAATGTCAATCTCAAAGGTATTTTATGTGAAGTAACATAGTCAAAAATACAACATAGTTAGCTTGCTTCATGGTTTCCACCTACAATCAGGTGAAAGGAATCTTTAACCAGTCTTTTTGAAGAGGTAAACAAGGTTTCAAGGTGTTGAAATGGTTTTGGGAGAGGAAAAATAAATTTGAACCTTCCAAAAGTTTAAATTTTGACTTGGAGAAGCAATCCAACATATACTACCTTGTATACTACACTATCCACCTACAGGCAAGTAGGAATTTTTCATAGTCAGGATTGAATGGGAGGGGAGTTTCCAAAGTCTTGATAAGTTTTTCATGGTGAAAAAGACCAGTTTAGACTGATATGAGGTCTAGGATTGGTTGTAGAACCATCCATGATGCACATTGTTTATAACTACCCTCACTACCTTGTGTTCTTCATATACACCTATAGGTGGTCCCAACAGAGAAGTGAAGAGTTTAAGGTAGGTGTTTGAAATTAGTTTGAGGTCTCTTTAAGGTCTAGGAATATGGAGGAACAACATAGAATCAATAGTGGATCCATAGAGTGGACAATAGACTTGAAATGATATTCATAGTTGGAGAAGGTAACTTAAGGGATACCTTACCTTAAACTTTCTGAAATAGATACTTGACCCTTCTTTTGATCCTTTCATGATGGAGCCTCTTGAGGTATAAACTAGTCTAATGGTTTTCATTATGCAATCCAGGTATAGGGTAAGTAAGTTGACATGACAAATGGTTTTTTGGCCAAAGAAGGGTGATGTAAGGAGTATTTCTAATTTAAGCAATACTTCACTATATACACTCAGTAATATACATTACTGCTCAGGCTCAAATAGTCTTTTCACACATATGACATGATAGTGTCATACCCACACAACAAAGTGATATTATATGAGTCAATAATTATTATATCCCTCAAATATAAATCAAAAGAGTTTATGTTCAATTCATGATGAAAATAATCACCTATAGGGGCCTTTTGTCCTTAAAAGTACACCTATAGGTTGATGTAAAATTAGTAACATATACTAAACATGACAGTGGAGTGTTAGTTTCAAGATCTAGGCATGCTATGAGAATGTTTCACCAAATAAATGAGATCAAAGGATTCCAATAAAACCTAAGCATGAAATATAATAAGTATGACATCATATAAGGGTCTTTGTGGCCTAAAAAATAGCCATTTATAATTTGCTATGGAGGAGAAACTAACTCAGACTAGTGTCAATAGAGAAGCAATGAACACAAGCCCTAATACATGGTATGAATGGAATAAAGAAAATATAGGATGAGTTAAAAGACTAAAAATAGGTATTATGGTATAATATTCAAGGTATAACATGAATTTTTCACCTACAAGCAACCCCTTTTTTTGAGTGGACAACATAGTCACATAGTCTACCAGTCTAGCCTAGTCAAGTAGAGATGAGTGCACTTTGAGGAGTTGGAAAAGAAGTATGGGTGATATACATTATTATAACACCTTAAAATTACTAGGGATAATTATAAATATATTATTGGAAAGAGATAAATATAACTATGGTAACATTCACACTCTCAACCCATAATTAACACAAAGAATCTTGCACAGTCATTAATTCTCTTTGTTTGTCTAGAGGTTTATGTTTATTGATGACCCTAATGAGGTAATATAGATATAAAAATGGGTATATAAGGTTATAAATACATATTTTATCCCCAAAAAACTTCACATTTTTTGATCTAATAGGGGAGATACCCTCTATTCTATCTTAGATAAAGGGCACTCTCAGGCAGTCAAGTCTACATGCTTGGTGAGTGGGTGATAAGGGGAGGTTTTGAGGAGGATTATAATATTTAAATAATGGTGTGGAGAGTTTTATTGAACATGAAACAACATAATTGAGGCCTCATAGCTCTGAGAAGGCATGTAGAGAAGGTGGTAGGTCAAGAACACAAACTAGGCCTAAAGTCCAATTGGAGGGATAATATTATTTATAACACTAAGTGAACCTTAAAATTCATTAGAGGACCTTCAGAGGAGGGTATGATATTTTTTAGAATCATTGGTCTATAGGGGAGAACACAAATAAGTCATTTCTTGGTTTAGGAACACCTCAGAGTATGTAGAATACACATGAAGAGCTCGAGAGGCTAATTTCAAAAGCTCAAATTAGTACGTAATGATTGCATGGAGACCCAGGAACTTGGGATTAGGTGTAAGAGGTCCTGAGCTTGACTTTAAAAATATATATTTTTAGATTGAACATCTAATTTTATGAAAAATCCCTAAGGGTCAAAATCACCTAAAACCCTTATTTCTAACATGATTGGAAAGAAATGGATGTAGATGCATCTAGGAGGGATATTATGACTTGGAAATGATTTTAGTATTGAATAAGACTCTCTCAATCTCCACACCATCTAGTTGGTTGATACCTTACTTGTACGAATAGGGTATAAAACATGTTTTCTTGATAGATTTATGTGTTTTACAGGTTCAAAGGAGAGTTAAAAGGTGAAAGTCAATTGGGAAGGTTAATTGATACTTAATATATCTACTCATGTTAATTATTTTCTTTAGACAAGCAAAAAAATTCTTCTATAATATCCTTCACTTTAGGCAATATGTGGAAGACAATGAGAATGGGGAGTGACCACCAAGTGAGAAAGTGACAAGTCTAATTGGGAGGCCTTTTAAGGTCTGCCTGATGGATTTAGGGGAAAGAGGAATCTTGATAGTTATCATAGCACCCCCTACATGGATTTTTTTAGAAAACTAAAGTTCATTTTAATGACAAGTGTGAGGAATGAGTGAAATAAGGATAATGGTGATTATAGGCAATGAGAACACTTGTCTAGAAGAATACCACTAGTTAGGGACACATATAATGCATATTAGAGCTTGTTATTAACGTTCCCATCATAGTGTACATGTGGAAGCTATCCCTATCCTGATTTGGAGGGCTCAAGAGAGGCTAAATGATGAAGTCAGCTTCTAAGAAGATAGTTGAAGGGTCTTACACTAGTTTTGAAGAGTTTCATGCTTTGGATGGAAATTTGTCCAAAGAGACCTTTCATGGTATATTACACACTCCATTAATCTACAACATAAATAATTATCATTCCTTGACAAGAGGAATTATGAACCTTGAGCTCCACTTCTCTCTCTCCTCTCACAAATTCTATAAATACTAGCTATTTTGGCTCTTATTTTCAAATTCCACACCTGGTATGGCAAGCCATACTAGTTTGATGTTGTACTTTGCCTTTGAATAATAAATTAAATCTAGTTTTTAGCTCCTAAACATTTTTTCTAAGTGTGAGAAGTAATGTATGGTGAGGTCTAGTGATAAGCTTCTATCCTTGCTTCTCTTTGTCCTTCTATCTTTGGTGCTGGAAGTTCCCATTCTAACAGGTCATACATAGTGTATATAGTGTGTTTGAATTCCTTAAAGTGTATAAGTAACCTTAGTGTCTAAAAATTACCTTTGGTCCAATTACCTTGAGTAGTTTCATGCATATCACCTCCATGTTGAAATACTAATGTTAGAGTATTCTAGGACCTTGAAGTTAGTGTTGTAGGTCTTGTATCTTAGTGAAAGAGAATGATAACATAAAGGATATCTTTATGGTGTATCACCCCATTATATTATTTTAAATTCATTCATATTTCTACCTCTTTTCGTCCAAGAAATTAGTTAGTGTAGGCGATAATCACTTAAAGGTCAATCTAGGGAGCTAGCCCTTAAACCTAGAGGTTTGCCTCTACTATAGACAACCAACAAGCCTAGAGATATTCTAGTTTTCCAAAAAATTAGAGTAGGATTGAAAAAACTCATCTAGGATGAGATATTTTGTGATAAAAATCATCTCATCAATATCATATGAATAAAAACTAAGGTCTCCTAGATGTCCTTGCTGACCTTTTATGATCATAACACAACCATATGCTAAAGGTTGATCCTATGACCTATGTCTCCTATATCCTACTCAATAACCATGTGTTCCCTAGAACATATGTAAATAAGGATGGATAACCCAAAAATTTGACCTATTTAATATGCAACCATATGTATATCTTTGTATAACTATGCAAGCATTAGGAGGCCCCAAATACATATATTTGTATCATCATACATATCTCTGATAACTCCTCAAAACCCCATGTGGAAAAATTGGCCACCTTTTTTAGGTAATAAAATGTTACTGACAATGGCCATAAGGATTAAGGTATTCTTTTCAATAATTGGGTTTGCATCCATTGCATCTATGTAGACTAGCCCATCCCTTAAAATAATGTCATTAATCCTGATCAAACTCTCCAATATAACCACTCATACATTACCTAAAAATATTAGGATTGATCACATATGAGGATGTGTAGGATCCTTAAGACATCCTCTAATGTCATAGTAACCTCTCCAATTAGTAGTTGGAATGTACTCATCTCTAAATTCCATCGACTAACCAATACAGTGAGTAGTGCTCAATCTAATCGGATCACATACATCTAAGCCATGCATAAGAGTCCCAAAACCTATAGTAACCCAATGATCTCATTTATACATATATCTAGCCTAATTTATACATGTACAAAATTCCCTTGCATTGTGATGACATACACATGTTCCTGCAATTAAGACATGTTAGCATATTTAGTCATTTGCTATCATTTTCAAACACCTAACCATATTACAATCATATTTTCATCATAAACATCATTTTAATCATCTAAAGTAGCTAAAAAAAACATAAAATCATACAATATATCAATAAAACATACCAAAATCATCATCTTTGGAAATTTTACAAAATTTAAAGCCATTTTGCCACTACACAATGATTTTGCCATAACATCAATTTCTCTGGTGTTTTCGCCACTCCAATCCCATTTATTCCATTTTAGGGAAGTTTTCACTATTTGGTAGAACATTTTCACCATTTTGGTGATCTTGACACGTATATTATAATTTTTCCATTTAGGTGATATTGACACATCTAGAAATTTTGCCACTTTGTCTTAGAATTTCACCATTTTAACGGATTTCACCAAAAAATTTATAATTCTACCATTTTTGGCCATGATTTCACCATTGTCATGAGAAATTCCACCACAGAGAAAATTTTCTTCTTGTGGAAATCACCACATGTGCTAGTTTAACCTATCATTAATGAACTTAGCTATTAATTTTTTCAAAATTTCATTTCACTCACTGGTGGTCCATTCCTTGGTGGTCTTGGTACTCTTTTACACACTCACTAAGGTGTCTATGCACTGGAATATGGGCCATGATAGCTGTAGGTCTCACATATAAATCTAGAGCTCATGAATCCAAAGGGAGGAGGGTGAAAATGATTTATTTTTACCCCAATGGGTTTATTTATAGCCCCAATTTCAAATTATTACCCCAACCTCCCTAATGCACCCATTTTTATTTTGGGAGGCCTAATTTTGGATCATTTCACCATTTTATTCCAATTTTTGCCTATTTTCTTGACCTCTTATACCACATTTTTTCCCATTTCCTTTGTTTCGAGGGCCCATCCATAAAAGTTTATTTTCTATCCAATCCCTTGAGGGGACTCTTAGGCACATAATTTTCATTTGGGATAGCCTTGTGAGCCTTTTTTCAGTGGTTATTTTTAAAAATCACCAAATGTGATCACATCATTTTTCAATCATTATCACATTACTTAGGGCATCTTTCCATTCCCCCCTCCCTTTTTTTTTTCATTCTTTGAAAATTTGTTACTTCGCCAATGTCTCACAACAACCTTTCAAAGAGGGAAAACATGTAGACACTTCATTTATTCCACTTCATGTCATCGCTAATCATCGAACCAATTTCCCACTTCAATGAGTGATTAAAGCCCAAATCTTTCAGTCATCCAAAATCATCAAGATAATTACAAATTTATCCCAAATAATGATGACGCATCCATAATTCAAAAAATACACTACATCATGTCATCACTTTTGTCAATAACATTCTAAACCAATTGGTTTCTTTATTAATATCACCTTGGTCCAATTAAATGAAATAATTGATCAAGATGAAACATTAAAAAGATTTACCACATCATCCTAATCTCATTTAAATAACAAATTAACTTTGATTAGCTAATTAATATCATCAAAATGGGGAAAAACATGGAATTTGGAATATCCTTATTTTCATAAATAAAAATTCCTAATTTCCCACATCATCAATCCAATTTACAATTAAAAAATATTAAACTTGCACTCTTTTCCAATGCAAATTTAATTTAAGGGAAGGTGTTTAAGCAAGATAAAAAAATCCCTATGCAAATCACATTAAGTCCCAAGCAAAGGATTTGTCTTACATAATCCATGACATAACATTAAATTCTCTTCTTCCATTGTAGGATTGATTCTCCACCCTTGATCTCTATCTAAGGTCAATGACCACAACTGATCCTAAAAATCTATAAATGGAAGGGACACATTACATTCTCCATAAGCTTTCAAATTACAATGAAGTGCTGCTAAGTCATCTTACAAAAAATTAATTATCATCATAGTCCATCATCCAAATCATCAATTTAGCAAGGGGAAGTGTTGTTGGATTGCCCACACATCTTGTGTATGCCTTTGCAACCACATCCTTTGAGAAACATCTAATCCAAGGAAGGAGCTTATTCATCTTGATAAGATATAAGCATAACATTTGATTGCTTTTATATACATCTAAATTTTCTCACTCCATTTATTGTCACTAATATTATTATTACTCGACACTAATTTCACTTATCTCATTTATCTCTTCTAATTCTGTCCTAATATCACCCCTTTTAGTCATTTTTTTATTATCTCCCTTATTCATTATTCATTCATTAAATTTATATTATCCCAAAAATCTATTAATTCTTCTAATTATGTTTTATTTGTCAAGTAACCCCTCTTAACCATTATATTGGAATTTAAAATTCTAATCCCACTTATTCTAGCCTATTCTTAGGCTCTCCTACATCCCTAGTCCCTAATCATCTATATAATCACCTTATTTATTCATTTACTAATCTTACTTATCCTCTTAATGGATTCTAGAATTCTCCAAATATAGAATCCTCTCTATCTTAGCCATCCTCTTTAAAAGCCTCTAATTTTAGAGGCTTCCAAGGAATTATTACTTCCTTTTAATTCTTCCTCTTTCATCTATTTGAATTTACCACCCCTCCATTTACAAACTAATTAGAATTTTTACATGCATATAAAAGCTCTATCAGCCTTCATACTCTTGTATCCACAGTATCCACATCTAAAAATTCATTCATCATTTCATCTTGAAGCCACCATTGTCAAGAAAGCAACAAGTCATCCAAAATCATTAAAGAATTAGTTTGAAGATCTTGGAGGGAAGCCAAAAGGATGAAAATTATGGTAAGAATTATCTTATAATTATGATTGCTTCCATAGTTCTCTCTCTTTGATGTTTTTGTGAATTTGGGATTAAATTACTATTTTTAGTATTTTCAATCCATAGGTCAAATTTACAAGCACACATTGGTGACCATAGTTGGAGCCCTCCTCTTGAGCTAACATTTAGTACTTTGATTGTGTTTACTTGAGGTTACATGTCATATTGAAGAAGATTTGGGCTTTAAAATTTTGGAAATTTCATGTTCCAGGTGAAAGGTGGTATTGCACTCTACATTAAAACTTTACAAAGGTGGTATTATAGATTCTAGATTTGATTTTGCTTAACCATACAGTCTAACCACTAACTATTTACTTTTTTTTTGCAATTTTACATCTATTTGCAAAATATCCTCTCGATAGAGGCATTTTTGACAATCAGCCATGGTTTTGCAAGTCTAGTTATGTTTTTGACTTAATACTATATACAGGTCAAACATTTATCATTTTGACTTCCTATTGTTTTTTATGCTTTGGACTAATCTTGTTTTATTGCAAGGAATATAAGTAAAGTTTATTTATCTTTAAACTAGTAAGTATTTTATACTAATCAAAATTGCTTGTCCCTAGTTGTAATTTTGAATCATAGATGTGGTTTTGCCTCTGTAAGAGGTGGTTTTGATTGAGACACAATATCACTAACTTAAAATTATGATTTTGGCTATATGATAAGTTCACTATCTCCGTCTAGTTATTATTTACTTACAAGGAAATAGAGATTCTACTTAAACAACATCAAATATCCCTAAAATCCCCTTTTTATCTATTTAGTGTAATATTGCCTATTTATAGAGGCAGTTTTGATTTTGATAAGTGGTTTTGAATACACATAGATAATTTTGAATAAAGTTGAAAACTAAATATTGTTGTTCATTTTTAAGTAACTTATCCCTTGTTAGTCATTTAGCTCAGTGTTTATATTTGTAAATAATCTAAATAGTTTAAAAACATCATCTATTCTAAGATTTTAACATTAATTTGTATATATCTATTTTAATCTACCTAAAGTAAAACCACATCTTGTAATAGGCAATATTTATTAACAAAGTCAATTTTGAAAATCCACCTACATTTTTGACTCAGAGCAATTTTATAATACATTTACCTACTTGAATCTGATAAAAACCTAATTTAAATAACATAAAATCTCTTTTGGGCATTTTGAATACTTTATTTTGAAGCTTGTTTTAAAGTTTATCATTTTTCTCACCAGTCACAAAATCACCTCTCGATAAAGGTGATATTGATTTCAAAAGGTGGTTTTAAACTAACATAGGTGGTTTTTCCTAACCATATAGTCACAACTAACAAACTGCCAATCTCTTAGTTGTGATATTGACCTGTTAGCTATAGTTTTACCTCTCTGGAATCAATTTTGAAAATTTGAATGTGTAAAAGTGATTTTTCCTTCTAAAAATAGTGATTTTGCATTAATTTTTACCTTCAAGTTGTCATTTTTGAGTGCATTTTTAGGATCATTTTTAGTAAAATTTGAGTCATTCCAAGGGTTTTACAAGTCCTAAATTGTGTTTGACATCAGGGGTGCTACCCCTCAACTCCACCCTATACCATGATAGGGAGCGCACCTGGGGTACTACCCCTTGACCTCGTAAGGGGTGCTACCCCTTAACCCTATAAGGGGAACTACCCCTTGACCTCATTGGAGGATACCACCCTAGACCACCACATGATGGCCCCTCATCCAAAAAAGTTATAGTGTAAAATCATGATTTTTTTAGGATTTTTATTAAGGCTTATTGGACTAACATTTTGTTTTTTATAGGGGTGAATCTAGTAGAAATTTTGGCTTGATAGTATTTTCTCTTACAGGTCATGTTTTTGTCTAACACCTTATCTTTCAGGTTGCCCCTCAATATTACCAATTGAAATACTAATCACTTACTTTGTAAGACACCTATCAAAGATTTTGGCATTAAAAAAATATCTTCTATATATTATTTAAATATCACACTTAAATAATCAGTTAATAAGTATTTTTACTTGATTGAGTATTACCTGAGGGCTATAATGGTGTATGCTCTCCTCCCTATGTCCTAATAATGAGTCTTAAAGGATAAAAAACCACTAATAAACCCTCCCAATTTTAATTTTTAGGGGAAATATGACATGGAAGTGATTCCCATGCACTTGCCATAATCCAAGGGGGATTATGACTATGGATTCACCACCACACACAAATCCACACTCCATGTTTTGGCATAGTATAAAAATCAAGGACAACTATCATTAAGCTAAGTAGTTGATCCCATATAGGTATTCCATGAAGGGTAAGAGTTAACTCTCTAACCCAAGTATTAGAAAACAATCTATATAGAGTCGGGCCCCACATACCTTCAATATATCAGAGATGCCCTTAAAAAACTTATATAACCTAGCATAGGACCATTAGTTATAATAGGTGACTTATTGTTGGAGTTAGTATCAACTCCCAAGTGACCATCATATACAAATAGGGTTGAGAGGGTTTGGGAGATTCTGTAATGGGTCACCAACCTATAACCTCACTCGTGAAGCTATTAGATGGTGCAATCATTGGGTTACACACCCATGGATTTACTAATATAAGATTGTGGTATTCTTTCTTGGTGTGTGTCATGCTAGGACATTATTGTTTGTGAGCTGAGTCATCATTTAACCCCAACTTATACACTACTATCTAGGTTTTATATATCATCATTTTGTATATCCTTATTTTCATTTACATTCTAGCCATATCCCTATATTTTACATTCTTAATCTCCTTGTATAACCTTATCAACTACACCTATCATCATATCTTATATATCCTATCATTTCATTATAGACATATCCTAATCTAGTTTTGTCTTAGTATCCTCATATTTATTTGTCACCCTATATAGATCATCCTTATCTTATCAGAACTCATTCACCTCATCTAGTCTTACCCCATATAGACAAATCCCATCTTACTTGGTCTTGCCTTTTTATCCCACAATGAAATACACTTGTCCAAACCATACTCACCATAACTTCAATCATCATCACTAACCTTATTTACTTATCCTAATCCTAATCACATAACATTATATCCATCCCACTTGGAACAAATCAATCTAATGCTTGAGCTACTTTTTTGTTGTCCTTATATACATATTCCTTACTCAACTTACACCCTATGATCATAGGTATCCCAATTACCTTGAAATATTCCATCTCAAACTTCCTCAACATATATATTACGTACTTGGATTGTGAAATGAATATATCTTTTTTAGATTGAGTTACTTTCAACCCAAGAAAGAATGATAGTTCTCCCAACATGGACATTTCAAAATCTTTCTTCATCACCTCTACAAAGACCTTGGTCATGTTCTCATCTTATCACTCTAGTCCACTATCATTTTTATATCACTTGTTACTTTATTAGATTTCATACCTAGTCAATACTTTGTTAACAACCTATCAATTTATTAGTTTTAATCTAGCATCTAGTCATCATCAATCCAATCATCTTGCCTATTTATAACTAGCACCCATCTAATAAATGTATTTATAGTTTAAATCTAGTCACTAATTAAATTCCCATCCTTTTTCTAGCTTGAAACCTATGCATTATAGATAGATCATTAACACCTATCATACTATCAGTCTAAAATCTGATCCTAATCCATTTAATCAACCTCGTATTCACCATCATCTATCATACTAGCTCAATCATTCAAAGTTACTTTGTCCAAGGACCATATTATTTATCCAAGCCATAATATATCTTCACATCAACCCCATTTTGTCATCTGATTTCCTTTCATCCATCACCCATTTATCATCTACCCACATGGATATGGACCCAGTTCTTGTAGAACAATACCTGTTTGCCAACAAGGATGAGATCCTTTTGTGGGCCCTAGAAATGGGTACCCACCTACTTGTATACATTGATCCCATCAAGCCTAAATTAATATCCCATGTCTTTCCCCATAAATAATCTATATCTACACCTAGCTCATGTGATATGCCACCATGGTCAGCCATATTATCCATTCATCATAACCATAGTCATAACATCCCCTAATATACAAGGGATGAGGTCACCCTATTTCACAAGTATATATTTTCCAATAGGGTTGATTGGATTTTATGGTTATTAGAGATGGGTGCCTACCTTCCCAATGATTTTGATCCCCTAAACCTATGGTCACCTACCAGATAAGACCTGCATCAAACCTTATCCACATCAAATTTTTATGATAACTGATCCATTAGTCCTAGTCCTAGTAATGACCTCCCTGGTCCAAAGATTAACTTTTTAATAACTATATTATTTCCAATAAGGATGTAGTCCTCTTAAAGCTCCGTGATATGGGTGTCCAACTTCCCAAAGGCCTTGACAAAAAAATGAATCAAGGTGAATCAAAAACTTCCTTTTACACTAAAATGCTGTGCGTTCTCTTTTGTATTAGAGGAGTGAACACCACATATTTTAAAAAACCAAGTCAAATGTATATTGTAATGGATAAATCTTGTGTATTCAAAGAATAAAATTTGTGATTATTATTTTCTTTATTTGTTATTCTACCATAGTTTGATTTTAGCTTAGATTAGAATTAGTTTACTTTATTTACATGTCTAAATTTAGTTCATACATTTATGGCATGCTCGCTCCTCTTAGGTCTTTGAAATTGTCTCACTCACTTCACTCGATGCTCATGGTGTGGAATATGGTCCATGTTTCCATGCACATCTCCAATTGAATATCTCAAATTATAATTCTTAGCTAATAACCTTAGAAGTCAATTTACACAAATGATTTTCTAATCCCTATTTCTTCTAATTATATTATTCTATACTACCAAATATTTCCCCTTGATCCTCTCATCCAACTCATTTTTCATCCATTCCTTCCTTTATTTTTTTTAAAAAACATTAAATCAATTTATTTTGAATCTATAGTCAAAATCTTGAACAATCTCTCAGTGTGAAATCCACAAAATCATTTTCAAATCAATATATATATATATATATATATATATATATCCATAGTTTATTATTGCTCGATATATCATTCCCACACCTACTAAATTAACCCTTGCATCATTAGCAACAATAGTAAGCGTGCAATCTCTGAATGGTTAAATTATTGTTTTTCAAATCCATACTCTAGTTTTAATTCACTAGGGACAAACTTTTTATGCAAAAAAAAATTACAAATTTGATATCAATCCTAACATAGATTGATTTATCATTTCTCCACATCATTTTGTCCATTTATTATTTTCATTAATTTTGAGAACACCATCACACTTATTTTCATTCATTTGGAGTAATTTATTCCTTCTTAATCATTAACACTATACTTCTTCTACTATTATTCAAAACAATATTACTTTGCAACACTATTTTAAAGAGGGGAAAATGTTAGAATTAGCTACAAGATCTAATGAATCTAATAGAAAGCATAAATAAAAGATAAAACAATAGTAGTGATAAATATTAACTGTATATCTGAGACAATAACATAAATGAATAAATAATTCAAATATGATGAATTACTCTAATCATTAAATATTAATCAGATATAGGATACACAAATAGTCATTGCTTTTATAGGGCAAGGTGTGCATGATAAAGATTATGGAACTCACACAACACGTGTAGTTCAATTGATATCTAACTACAAGAATAGTGGAGTGCAACTCCACACTAACAAGATAGGTGTCCAAATTGTGTAAATGATCAACATAAGTTGACTACTAGTTAATCAATCTTATCCTATCTTACCCTAAATAGTAGAGTATAATTCCACTGTAACAAGATAGGTGTCTAAGTTGACTACTAGCTAAGCAAGCTTATCCTATTTGGTGCAAATTATTAATAAACATAATAAACTAAATATAATATGTAATTAGTGTACCAATCTAAATAATAAATACAAGTAAATACAATAGAGAAAATAAATGCACCAACGACAAATGTAGACACCTAAATTTAATTTAGTGTTGAAATACACCTAAATCTATTTAATAATTATTTTTAAATTAATAAATTACATTTCCTCCCATATTCCAATAATTCAATAAGTCAAAATAGTTAATTATTCACACTTAAATCTTTATTTTTAATAATAAAATCCAAATTTTACACCTCATCCAAACATCTTCCACCTTTTTCTCCCTCATCCCAACCAAATCCACAAAATTCTCAACCTCTTATGACTCATCCCTTGAGTTGTCAAGGAAATTGACTTAATCTTGTTGTCTCAACTAGTCAACCCCATGATTTTCTCAACCATTTTGAAATGGTATTCATCCTTATGGGTGAGGACTCATTAGCCACCATTGATCATTTGGGTCATTGAAAAAGTCTAAATGATCCTCCACTGTTGGATCCTTCTCCAATCATCTATAAATAAACTTGCAAAACTTCATTTCTAAAAATCTTGGAATCTTATCACATCACAAAATAAAGAAATTATAGCTCCACAAATAAGCAAATCAAAATGAATCAAGGCAAATCAAAGACTTACTTTTGCATAAAAAATCTGCCCATTCTCCTTTGCATTGGAGGAGTGATTGCCACATATTTTAAAAGATCAAATTGAATATATATCACAATGGAGAAAGCTTATGCATTTAAAGCATAAATTTTATGATTTTTATTTTCTTTGTTTGTTTCTCTACCATATTTTAAATTTATCTTAAATTAAAATTAGTTTACTTTATTTGTATGTCTAAATTTAGTTCATACAACCCCATTCAACTAACCTTTCCTCTAGTTCATACCCATCCATAATTGAATCCTCCATTTACCAATCATAGCCCATCATAAATCTCTCACCCTACTGGCAAAGGGAATCCTATCTTGTCAACATCATCTAATTCATGTTCACTCCTAGCCGATCTCACACTCCACCATCTCTTTATAGCATGACATCACCATCACATTCTTCCACTTCTAAATCTAACACTAGAGACAAGCAATATAACCCTCTCCCAATATTTATAAAATCCATATTTTGGAAATTGAGGGCCATAGGCATGATTGTTCACCCAAAAAAAGATCCCTAGATTTGTCCAAATATATGCCCTAATGGTATCAAGCATAACAATTTTGTATATACCTTAAATTCCTCGAGGATTCTATTAATAAATGTCACCCATTTAGAGATTATGTCCAAAACTTAATTGACAATGGAAATATTGAAATTAAGGGTGAATCCAATGCATCCATGCCTAGGAATGTGTAAAAAGGGGCATGTCAAGAAGTGATTCCTAATCATAATTGAGATTATTCCCTCCTCAATGAAGGTCATGACCCTAATCCTCTTCATACCACAACCATCCCTGATGAAACCATCCTTATATCCTATTCACATCAAATCACCCATTTTCACAAATCCATTAAGCCTAAAGCATCCACTCACAAACTTGAAGTGTGAAAGGTAATTGCAGACAATGATGTTATCCAAAAGGCCCTCTCTATGGATACTATCAAAAAATAATATATTAACGACATCACCTCATCAACATCCCTATTAGAGTTAGCATTGTAATGGTTAGGATCATATCCAACATCAACATATGCATTAGAATCCATGTCAAAATCATCATCCCTTACTAATAACGAAAGTCATGCCAACACCTATCTCTTCAAAGATATCTCAAATTCGAATGTTGACTAGTAGAAGTCATAACTCTTGATCTATCTCAAGTTGATGAAATTATAACACAATTCTTGGATGCTTTATTATCAAAGATCATGAAGCTGGATATGAATCAACTTTAGATGCTAATTATATAAAGAGTTTTGGTGATCCTTTTGAGATTCTTGAAGATAATTTCTCATTGAGGTTGGGTATCCTGGTAAATTTTATGAGGATTATGCTACCCATCATCCCCTTCATTCACCACACATACCTAATCATCCACATAATGTTAAAAATCACTCCATTCCATTCCCTAAATGGGATAAACATGAGCACACATCATTAGATTTACCTCAACATGAAATCTCATGTGCCACATATACAAGGATTCAAATGAATAATGAATTAATTAAGCCAAATAATCTAGTTAGCTATGATATAAAAATAATCAATCAAAGTGAAAAAGAGTTTTGTAATCGACCAAGTCAAAAAGCATCATCCCTTAGTAAAAATAGCCTTGAGATGATAGGGACCATCAAAGTTGAAATAATCATCATCTATCAATCCCAAGATCAACTTACTCTCATGAATCCCAATTACAGGCCCTAAGGGGAAATCAAAGTCTAATCCAATCATCACACCAAAATAATAGTCATATGGTTGATAATCCCCTTAATATTTAGATTAAAGAGCAAATAAGTCATAAGGTCTTAGATCCTTTAAGTTCATTTAACATACAATGCATATAAAAAATGTCCCCTCCACCATATCCAATGATGTATGCAACTATTGAAACCCATTTCCAACCCCCTTCCAATCACATTGCTCATCATCCTATCACTCATCCACATCCTCTACCTCACTATCAAAATCATCCGATTCCATCCCTATCACACATAGCTTTTTTAGGCATCATCATCTCTCATAGGGGTTATAAAGACACTTGGTTGAAACATCTAGAGGATACTAAATCAATAATCAATGAAGGTCACAAAGACATTAGTGAATATAACATCGATAACATGGTCTTAGTATCATAGATCTCTAGAATAGGTGTTGATTGATAGATTAAGAAAATATTTGCATCTTGCATCTCACTTACCTCTAATAAATCAAGATGCCATATATATACATACATATATATACATACATACATACATATATATATATATATATATATATATATATATATATACATACATACATACATACATACATACATACATACATACATACATACATACATATATATATATATATTTATATATATATATATATAATTGGTTTTCATCATGGTACTTGCCCAAGGTGCTAGAAAATTGGTTTTCACCATTAGACAAATATATATATATATATTTGTCTAATGGTGAAAACCAATTTTCTAGCACCTTGGGCAAGTACCATGATGAAAATCAATTTTTGGCATCATGGTAAAATAATCCATTATCCGCATTGTACCTCAACACTTGGGGGTAAAAAACATCCCTTGTTAATCCCCCTCATGTCATCCTATCCATTATTCTACCCATCATATGTCATAATAGCGTGAAACTTATTATGTCCATCCTTTTTTCTAATCTTGACTATCATAAGGAAGTAGACAATGTCTTGGGAAATTTTCTAGAATCATCTTGGAATATCCTCCCACTTGCCACTCGGGTAACTAAATATTTAGTTCCTTCATGATGTGGTCATTGGAAATCCTTAGTTCATTCTTCCTTGGTCCTCATCCACTTTTTTACATCACCCTCATCCTTTTATTATCCCATCCATTATTTCATATGTCTTTATCTTGGTTAGGCTTGGTATTCCCTTTACTAGTAACCCCCAATTTGTATAGTGTATTTACATATCCCAAAAGACCTAAAAATTAAAATATGTCAAAAATCCAAAAAAATCATAACATATGGAAAAAGCCACAAATATTACAAGATGTCTTTTCCCCCCATTTTCATCCATCTCCATGTCCTTCATCCTCCATAACCCAATCATAGCCACCCATCCCACTCTTGTCTTTTATGCCATATTTAGAACCAGGGTAGATATAGAGATAACATTGACCTAGTCTCACTTTAGCCTAATAAATATTATGTATCTTATCTAAAATATGGTCAATCCATAGGTTGACTAGCCCCTATGTTTAAGTTGAAATTTTCTCAAGCACACCATATTCACAATCACCATTCTATATTAATCTTAATCCATGTCACTAGTCTATTCCAAGACCATACGTTGTCCAAATTCCTATCCTTAATCTAAAATAACATTATGGGCATCATGACCAACCTATTTCAATTGATCACCTGATCACTCATCTTATCAAATCTCATAGACAAAACATTACTCATAATACATCTCCATGTAAACACTTACATGCATTACTCTCATTTGGTTTGATTACATGCCTTTTATCATGTATATATCTGCATATGTTTTCTTGTCCCTATTTGCCTTTTAATTAGTCTTGTATCATGTCTCTTTTTGCCTATTGGTCAATGAATGAGAATACTATGATGATGCCAAAATACATAATGATGCTTTTAGGTGCCCTTGATGATGTAGAGTTTGTTATTCGCCCCTTTTCATGAACTTTGGCACAATGTCCTCTAGGTCATACTTATATCATGGGGCATACTATTTAGTGATATACTTACATTATATTGATTAGAACAATTATGGATTGATAATAGACTCACTTATCATTTATACTATCCTCTATCACATGTATAATCACCTAATCATCCTTTCATCAATTTGATCATCCAGGTTTAATCATCTAATTCAACCACATATCATAACATCTAACTTCTTGTCTCCCATCATTTATCCTAGTCATCTATCTTCATGTCTAACATCTGAGTAACATCCTTTATCTAACCATTAATATGTCTAATAGTCATCACCATCATCCTTCTCTAGTCTATCTTGTCATCAAGTCAAAGTTACATTCACCTGAGGTCTTTTCAGACTATGTAGGCAACACTTGGCCACTTTTTAGTGCCCAAAGATAGCTTGGCCACCAACACTACTTTCCTTTCCTATCTTCTCATGGTCACTCGATTATATCATTTCTTCTCTTCATCATAATATCACTCAACTTTAGCCTTGAGCTACACTCATCATTAATCTTATCAAATTAGTCTTGTCTTGGTCTGCAACTTTCTATAACATGTGTCCTTGCCTGGGATAGGTCTAAAGCTTGTGGATTTTTGTTTTGTCATCATCATGTTACAGTTAATTCCCCCTTGGGATATGTGAACAACCATAACACAATTATTTCCATTCCTTGTGCATATTTCTTTGTTAGGGGCATCATAACTTTATATCTCATTACTCATGTCAATCCCCCATTTATCATTGCATCCCAAAGCCTTATCTCTTCATCTCATTTCTCCCCTCATTCTTATTTTGATTGGGGACATCCATCTCATTATTCTTTGCATGTCCCCTTGAGGGGGAATCATGTACACTAACATCATTTACTAACCCTCAATCGTGAGTGTCTTTATTCTTTGAAAGACCATCACTCTTTCCACTTCATCCACTCACAATGCCCTTTCAAAGAGGGGAAAAATATATACATATAAATTTTCTCACTCCATTTATCATCACTAATATTACTATTAGTCGACACTAATTTCACTTTCCCATTTAATTTCATTATCTCTTCTAATTCCATCCTAATATCACCTCTTCTATTCATTATTCTATTATCTCCATTTTTCATTCTTCATTCACTAACCTTATATTATCTCATAAATCTATTAATTATTCTAAGTCAACTAACCCCACTTAACCATTATAAGGGAATTTAAAATTTCAATCCCACCTACCCTAGCATATTCTTAGGCTCTCCTACATCCTTAATCCCTGATCACCTATCTAATACCTCATTTAATTATTTACTAATCTTGATTATCCTCTTAATGGATTCTAGAATTCTCCAATTCTAGAATCCGCTCTATCTTATCCCTCCTCTCTAAAAGCCTATAATTATAGAGGCTTCCAAGTAATTTTTAGTTCTTTTTAATTTTTCCTCTTTAATCTACCATCCCTCCATTTCCAAACTAATTATAACTCTTGCATGCATACGCAAGCTCTATTATCCTTCATACTCTTGTATCGACACTATCCACATCTAGGAAGTCATTCATCATTTCTTCTTAAAGCCACTATTGTCAAAAAATCAATAAGCCATCCAAAATCCTTAAATAATAAATTTGAAGATCTTGGAGGGAATCCAAAATGAGAAATATGATGGTAAGAGTTATTTTATTATTTTGATTACTTCCATAATTCTCTCCCTTTGATGTTTTTGTGAATTTTGGGTTAATTTACTATTTTCAATTTATAGCTCAAATTTACAAACACACAACTTATTTTCTTGAGATAACTCTTAGAAGGTATATTAGTTGTGATTTTGTTTAATAGATTGCATTTGATTTTTTTTTGTATTACACTGATGATTGCATATATTATTATTTTTCTTTTTCATATATACAGATAGTAAAAATTGCATTATCATCATGTTGAGCACACACTTATACTTGGGGGGTGAATCACTATAATATTATCTTTTACTTAATGAAAATTAATATCCATAATTAAATAATTCACATAAAAATGACATATATTGACACCAAATTTATTTGGAAACCCTTTTAGGGAAAAACCGCAAATGAATAGCTGCTTGAAACTACCATCCAAATCTAGCTATATAATAATATTTTTAAATTTTTTTTAGGAACCAACCTACTAGAGAAACCAATCCCCATTTCTGAATAATTTATAAGTACCAACCTAATAGAGACACCAAACCCCACAGTTAAGCACCAACTTAGCAAGAGACACCAATCTATTCTTTTTGTGGCACAGACCTCTACTGAAACAATCTTCCACCTTACTATTGCTGCTTCATCAATGAATGATAGAAAATTAAATTTCCTCTTTTTTTTCCCACAAAAATATGTTTATGCTTGGATAATAGAAAGGATTAATTCCATTCTTCAAATCTGCATGTGTTTGCATAATATATCTTTTTATTCTCCACACACTGACTTCCTTCTCTTCTTTATTATATTCACATATCTCACACTTCAACTTCCATATCTTTCTCAACCTTCCACCTACCTTATATAGCATTCAAAGGCTCTTCACAAAAGAGGTGTCCCATCCAAGAGGTACCTCTTCACCAAAATATGTGACCATTGACATTTCCATCAACATTTTGACATTTTTGTTGACAATTCTATTGATAATTCCATTGATATTTTTGTTGATAATTCCTTTAAATTACATTACATTAATTGTAATTAATTTGACATCAATGATAATATTATAACAATCTCCCCCTTTGTCATTGATGGAAAATCTGTAGAAAAACTCACCCTTACTATAGTTCTCCTCCTTTGCTCTCCCTTTTGTTAATTCTCCCCCTTTGACATCAATGGCAAAGGGATGTTCATTATACTTCCATCCACAAATAAATCATGGGAAAGATCCATGTCATCTTATTAAAAATCACCATAATTGAATGATTGTATTTTTTCTCTTCCTTATCATTTTGCATAAGGACTTCTTATTTTATCATTTGTTCTCCTTGAATTTGATCAAAATTGGGGGTTTTTTACATCATCTACATCCATCTAGATTATCTCTACCTACTCAAGTGGTAACTCCTATTTTACACTTCCATTTCTATCTACATATCATGCTCCGTATGCTCATTAACATTCCTAATTTGATCACTTGTTGGATTTGAGCTACCTTGTGCAATGTGTACTTGACATTGGCCCATGCCTATTATAAGTTATTCTTCACTTTGACTAATTTCATTTTACTCTATTCTTATGTCTCTAAATTGTTTCTAAAAATAATACCATCATGTACATCATTGCTCTCACAAATAATATTCATTAGTTGATATTTATCTTTTACTTTTGAATGCATATCAATGAAGAATCTACAGAGATGAAAGATAATATAGTGATTAGCTCACCCTGAATTGGTGCTTATTATTATGAGCTTAGTGATACCTTTTGTATATGAAATGCAATTTGCACAAGCATAAGTCTCTCTTTATTTTCATTCTCCTACTTCTTTTTACATACTTTTGAATTTTCTTCCTTCTATTTAATCATGGCTTCCACTTTCTTATTCTACCTAGGAGATTTCATAAACCCACTTTTACAGAAGCGTGTCGTATGTCCAAATTTATTGAAATTATATCATATGAAACTATAATCTACTAAAGGATAAAATAGATTATAGTTTCTATTTGAAGACCCATAAAAACTTCTTTTAATATTCCATACAAAATCATTTCTTGCTTGTGCCCTAAAATTTCTTGCTTATGACTAAAATTATTACAAAAATAACAATAACCATAAAAGGAACTTTAGAACCTAGTCGTATGTGATTGATTTAGAAGAAAGGAATTTTTGAATTTATCCTTGTTATTTTTTAAAGAAGTGTCATGCTATTTCTTCTTATCATTTCCACCATTCATAGACCCCTTGTGTACATTTGCATAACTCCTGGGCTTCTCTGCATATACTTTATTTGGTGGTTCTATAGTTTTTGAATTTTGACCTTCTTTAATGATCTTATGGTTTGTTTCATAGCCAAGACCATGATTAATGAATGGTGACCTTTATAAATTGATGATGTCATCTAATATCTTGGTACGCTTCTTAAATGTGAGGCTTCTATTTAGCTTAGTGTTTGTTTTATCTAGTTCCTTCCTCAAGGCAATAATTTTGGATTTTAACCTCTCACAATTTTCTTTTTTTGTCTTTAATTGGATTCTCACCTCTTCTATTCTTTTTGTTCTTATATTTGAGTTTTAAGGTTGATGATAGTCTTTTTTGATTCCCCAACACTTTGTGACATTCTTATTTTTAAAACACAATCCTCTTCTTCATATTTTTGGAGCTGTAATTTTTGTTTCAGATTCTTTCTCTTAAGCTTCTTGATCATGTTTAAGGCATAACTGAGTTTTCCTTCAAGATCCACTTCTCCTTAATTTTCTCATATTCTTCTTCTTCTAAATCCATCTTTTATTTTCCTTCACTCACAAAGTTGTATTGATTTTACATGACATCACTCTTTGTTTTTATTTCCATGAACAGAGTTCCTTCTCTATCACTATCTGATATGCTCTCATTACTCTCCTCAAATGAGCTACTATCCATTTTGGAGTAGAGGATTTTCTTGTACTCACCAAACTTTTTATTATATTCATTTTGTTTGAAGATTTTATTGTATTGAGGTTTGCTTTCCTTCCTATTCCTTTCCTCGTTATGGTTTTCCTCATCATCACTATCATCCTTATGTGTAAATTTAGAAATAATGTGTGCTATTTTACCATAATTGAAACACTTGAACGGTAGCTTACCTCTGTATTTTTTGGATCCCTTTATAAGATTTCTAACAAATATGACCTCTTCATCTTCTTCATCACTAGTGCTGTCACTTGATTCAGACTCTTTATATTTCCCTTTATTAGAAGATTTTAAGGCTACTTACTTCTTAGAATATTTCTCCTTTTTGGTCCTCATTTCATATGCCATGAGGATCCCATGTAATTCATCCATTATTAGCATATATATATATCTATAATTTATTCGATGGCAAAGACTTTGGCATCAAATCTTAAGGGGAGATACCTTAATAATTTATACATAATCATTGTATCTTCAACCTTTTTTTGAGTCCTCTGATGGTGTTAAAAATCTCATACACATGAAGAAGATATGCCACAACATTTTCTTCATCTTTCATTTTCAAGCTCTCAAATTATCTCCTATGAGTTTTGAGTTTTGCCTTATTCACTTTTTTTCCACCCTCATGGATGTTTTAAAGTTTGTCCCACATTTCCTTTATTGAATCACATTACATAATCTTGATAAAATCTAATTCTGATAAGCCACACAAAATATCATTCAAGGCTTTAGAATTATTCTCACTAGCCTTCTTTTTGACTATATCCATTGGTGGAGATGATGGAGCAATATAACCATTTACTACCGCTTGCTAGATATCAAACCCTAAATCCATTAAATAGGTTTTCAATCCTATAATCTAAAATTCATCATTTGTTCTATCAAACAATAGAGCCTTATTTGTAGAGAAACCTTCTTGTTTGACTGTGTGTGCTCCTGAGATCTACCTTTTAGTAGTTGGGTTGTTTTTGAAGGAACCAATCTTAGAGAAATTATTGAGCACACACATATACTGAGAGGGGGTAGTGAATCAGTATAATCTTATCTTTTACATAATGAAAATTAATATCCATAATCAAAGCATTAACATAAAAATGACATAGATTGACACTAGATTTATGTGGAAACCCTTTTTAGGGAAAACCACAAATGAATATCTACTTAGAACTACCATCTAAATCCATTCACAAAATAATATTTTTACCAAATTTTAAGGCACCAACCTATTAGAGACACCAATCTCACTGCTAAACAATTTTTAAGCACTAACATACTAGAGACACCAATCCCCATTACTAAGCACCAACTTGGCAAGAGACACTAATCTCTTCTTTCTGAGGCACCAAACTCTATTGAAATAATCTTCCACCTTACTATTGTTACTTCATCAATGAATGATGGAAAATTCAATTTCCTCTTCTTTTTTTCCATAAAAATCTTCTTATGATTACATGAAAAAATTAATTCCATTCTTCAATTATGTATGTGTTTGTATGATATGTCTTTCTATTCTCCACACACTTGCTTCCTTCTCTTCTTTATTAATCTTCACATATATCACACTTCAACTTTCATATCTTTCTCAACCTTATATTTGTATTATATAGCCTTCAAAGGCTCTTCACAAAGGAGGCATCCCATCCAAGAGGCACCTCTTCACCAAAATATGTGACCATTGGCATTTCCATTGACATTTCCATCGATGTTTCTATTGACATTTCAAAATTTTTGTTGACAATTCCATTGATATTTTTGTTGACAATTATGTTGACTTCCATTACATCAATTATAATTCCTTTGACATTAATGACACTATTCCAACACATCATTGATGTAAATGGGAGTCATAGAAGTTTCACTAAACATAAAATCAACATGTTAGTTATCTTTTTGAGGTATGCTCTTTATTTAAAAAGGATCAAAGTGTATATATAATCATTATATCTTATATGTGTATGGGACTAACTATTTTATTTTATTTGTTAAATGTCTAAAAATTAATTAACCACCAATCGAGAATACTCATTTACTTATATTTATTTTATTTATATTCTACATGTTGTACATAATCTAAGTGTCAATACCTCATATTTGTCTATGTTATTTGTACATGAAAAATCCAAATGATATGTAAATGGCATAATTTGGCCCTAAGGAATGATGAAGACAATGCTGAAAATGGTCTATGTAGCACATATGGATCCATAAGAGTAAATGGTACAAATATCATAATTAGTGTGATATGAATTAAATTCATCATGAAAATCATCATTGATTATTAGTGTCTCTATTAATGTAGCTACAACTAATAGGTCTATAATAACTTGCTCTTTTAAAGAGTTTTTAGATATGAATTTTAGATAAAATTTCATGAAAAACACTACCCATTTATTTATGCATCTTGATAAATATGACTTTGACATGAATAATTTGAGTGGATCCACATTTTTGATGGACTTGTGTCTCATTGTTGAACATGTAGTGTCACATTTTTTATGCAGTAAAAATAAGGGGTAGGCATAAATTTTTCATAGTATTGTAATTTATATCATAGTTAATAAGTGTATGACTGACATAATAAATGTCACATTATCTTTGATCATTATTTTATTGTGATAATAAATCCCCTAAGGCATGATTTGTGGCTAAGATGTACAATATTAAAGGTTTGTCTGGTGTCGGGATTATGGAAATAGGTGGATTAAATAGGTACTCTTTCATTACATCAAAAATTTATTGACATTTGTCATCCCATTCAAATTTTGTCTCTTTTTTTAGTAATCACATGAAGGGTTTCATTTTATAAGATAATAGAGTCACAAAACATCTTATTGCTTGGATTTTTCCTATAAGGATTGGAGTTGTTTTATTCCTTTTAAGGGAGGCATGTTTAAAATAAATGACCTTTTTGGTATCTATTTCAATACCCAATTGAGATATTATGTATCTAAATAATTTCCATGAAGATACCCCGAATACCCATTTCTTTGGATTCAAGTGTACATTTTATTTCCATAATAGTATAAAAATGGGTCATAAATCCATAACATGATTTTATCATTGTCTTGTTTTGGCAAGTAGATCATTCACATAGTCTTTCACTATTTTGAGTATATAGTCATGAAATATATGGTCATGGGTCATTGGTAAGTAGCCTCAACATTTTTTATCCAAAGGGCATGGCTATATAACAAAATATTCTCCATGGATTAGTAAATGAAGTATTTGCTTGATCTGTTATTTTATTTTTAATTTGGTTCTATCTTGAGAAACCATCCATGAATGATAACATCTCTTAACCAGTTGTAGATTTGGTGATCATGTAAATATTTAGTAATGGGAAGTTGTCTTTAGGACAAGCTTTATTTTATTCTCAATATTTTTTACAACACTAAACATTAGGCTCTATAATTGGTACTATATTAAATATCCACTTGGGATAATCAACAAATCAAATAAATCCTACATATAGTAGTATCTTAATTTCATCTTTAATCAACAAAGTTACTTTTAGATGCCTTTTTTTGATCTTCTGTTGCATTGATTTGGCATCAATGTAAATTAAGATGTTATGAAAGGCAATTTGGGGATAAATTCATGGCATATATGAGTAAGCCCAACCAAATAATTTTGGGTAATCATGTAGAACTTGTCCAAATGTTTTTCCTTTAGCTTCTTGTAGCATAATTACTAATAATATTGGCCCTGGATCCTTATCTATTTTGTAATAAAATTCTATTGTCTCCTTATTAATTAGAGTTATTATATCCTCCATATATGTGACAATAGGGATAATATTTGGGCCATCTACTTATATATGGACATTAGGATATTCAATTTTTCCAAAATATGTATAGACATCATATGTGTGATGAAACCTATTCTTATGATATACGGGAGATCCTCATATGTCATTAGGTATTATAAGAGAGACTCATCATTTAAAAATTTATTTAATGTCTAAATCTCTAGGATAGTTGTGTCATCAATTAGATGAGGTTATATCGACTTTAGTGTAGATACATGATGAACTTGTCATGTTAGTTTCAACTTTGTTTTGAAGAAGTGAGTATAAATACCATCATATGTGATTGTTCCTTTATTATTAACTATTGAATTTTATATACAACCAAGACCTTGTCATCCTTTATAAGTGGATGTTGTAATGGGATGAACAATGCATTGTGCGTGTTTTCCCAATACTTGTCTGGCATATCCCATTTCTTGTAAATATTTGAACTGAAAACCATGTTAGTGAAAATTTGTTGATGGTGATAAAATTAGAGCTAGAGTAGATATTGGTGCTTCATTTTTCTTAGATTATTGAGAAGAGGGTTACATATGAGGGATGTAGTGATCCTTAGATTGAGTTAGTATACCAATACTTGAATGATTCTTGATATAAATGACACATTCACACACACATGATGATGATGATGATGATGATGATGATGATGATGATGATAGAATTTTAGGCATGCATGTGTTTTATTAGAATATGGAGTTAATTTCTGTATCAAATCTAATTAAGAATGTTAATAGTGGAATACAATTACAAAATTGTAAAGTGTAAATGCATGACAAGTGTGTGATGCATATCAACCTATATAACATATTTTATTTTATATGTATTCAACATATGTATGTATTCCAAAAGTCTAAGGAATATGAAAAGACTCATTCAAGCTTGAACCAAAAGGATGGAATGTGAAGTGACAATGTATTGTAAAGTTATATATATATACATATATGTATATATGTCTATATGTATATATAGGGATTAGTTTTAATGGAAAGGGGTTCTAATAATGGTTTTATTGAATGTATTTTTATACTTATTATGTACAAAGTCTATGCTCTATTTTTATCAAATATATTTGATCATTTAATAATAATAATCATGAATTTTATATATATTTTAGCCTATATTTCTTGGATAACTACATAATTCTAGACTAAATAAAGATTCAACCTGTTCTATAAATATGACTACATTCTGATCTTGTTTTCTACTTCATAGATATAACACAAATTAACATGTTCTAATGGATTTTACTATGAACCTTAGATAATAATGGTGTGGTGAGAATCAAATGAATAAAACATGATGAGATGGTTACCTAGATAGAGATACTTGAAGTAATGGCTCATTGAAAGATTTTTTAACTTCACAAAAGAATAGGAAAAAAGGAGATGATGCTCTATGAAATAAGTTATTTGTGAATGTATAAACAGTGAAATATATAAAAAAAATTAGTGTGAGTTGAATGTAATATTATCTATGTGGTTATCAAGACTTGAATACTACTATTTTTCAGTTGAGGAAAACTAAATTCTTAGTTTGGATGGAAGAAAGACTAGAAAAGTTGGTAAAGTTAGATATCAACTGGGCTCATGTAATATATAATTGGGTAAGAAATACTATCGATGGGTACATCCCTAAATTTTCGGTACAAGGCTACATTGCATTTTAATTAATGCATGATTTATTTGTGAGAGGCATTAGAGGCAAGTTTCTATAATGACTAGCTATTCTCGTTAAAATTTTGGTTGTAGAAAAGGTCATGGTGTCTACTCCTACCAACATGGAGTACTTGCTTAGGGTGTTAGGGGGATGTGTGTGATGATGAAGTGAACTATGCATAGCTAAGAAGGGAAGCTTGAACCTATACCTAGAAGATGGAGGACATAAAGAAGCAAAGTGAAAAGTAAATTTTGGGATGAGAGTGAGACCTACAAAAATAGAGAAGATGGAATAGACATAATAATCCTAATGTAGATATGAGTAGTATTAGGATTAGAGTAGAAAGTTTAGAAGATAAAGAAGGGATGGGAGCTCATAAGAGAGCCAAAGAATTTTAAGAGGATGAAGATGAGTAAATGAGAGGTCCCAAGAGAAAAAAGGGACATATGAGAGCACAAAGATGGATAGAAATTAGAAAAGGGATGATAATAACATGGAAGATAGTGGAAAGAGAGAAGAAGAGAAAGTAAATTGGTTAGAAGGTAGCTTTTAATCATAAATAGAAGGGAGGATATTGTTTGAAGAAGAGTAATAAAAATCTTTTGAATAAGTTATGTTATGTCATAAGATGAAATCAAGTTCAACTTTCAATGAAGCATAAGTCATAGACATAGATCATTCATTTCAAGGGTACACATACCTTATGCCTATTATATCAAAAAAAAGAGAAAAAGTTCATAAGCTAATAGAGATAGTACTTAGTTTCACTCTTTTACATATACGTTTGGTAAATATAGTGTAGACAACAAGAAAGTTTTGACTAAGAAGAAGCTAATTGAGGCTAGATTTCATGTCACAAAAAATCTTACGACATTGCCAAAGTATAGTTCACTACCACCACTAGTTTTAAGTTTGAATACATGAGGCATGGCCTTTAATGCAATAATTTTTGTCACTTTGACACCATATGATAGGTCTACTTACCATGAGCAGTATCTATTAACTTATAAAATGAAATGGTAAGTAAAAATGTAACTATAGATGAGGCAAAGAAGTGCGAGATCATAAGAGCTTTAGTAGGAAGATGCCTGAGTTCATCTACAAAATATATGTTTCCAAACTAGGTTTTCATAATGTTAAAGACCAGTTGATATGATAATTGAAATTAAATAAATGTGTGAGTTAGAATATCTAAGAGTTGAAAGAGATTTGACAAAAATCAGGTGAATCAGTATAGGATTATGATCATAGATTTTTTGATGTAATGAATAAATTAGACCTTATATTTAAAGATATAGATAAGGCCACATGGTTTGTATAAGGCTTGCAACCTCATATTAGGTTTTGAATTTTTCAAACATAGTTTAATAATAATGTGAATGTTTAGGTAGTTGCACTTTGTATGGAGCAGATAGAGGATTATGGAGATAACCCACAATAAACTATGAAAATTGATGTAAATATTGATGTTGTTTTGTAGAAGATGGAGGATTTGCATGAAAGTAACAGGCCTAAACTAGGCCTCTAGTGTATGGAATGTGAAAAAGAGGGGCACCAAAAAAATGATTGCCCAAAAGTCAAGAAATAGTTCTATGAAACATGTCACGTAGTAGGGCATGTGATTACAAAATTTCATTTATTACAATAATACATTCAAAAGATTTAGAATCTATACTATAACTTTTAAAATCCACACAATCAAGATAATAATAATTGTTAAGCACTCTAAGAATTGAAGGAAGACATCACCAAGAATGTATTCATAGTAGAAACACAATAGATTACCCATATGAAGCCAATGATCCCAAGACCATATGTATACATGACATATGCAATGTAGGCTATTCCTAGATGAGTGCCAAGGTCACCCCAATATTAACCTTGTGCCCTAGTAGGTTGGACCCTGTAGTCTCCCTAGTATCAGGTAGGATGGATTTATTCATATCCCCAGTTCAATAGTAATGGAACCCTATGTTTTCTCAATAATAATAATTAGGATGGGATCCATATTCTCCCCAAAGAATATAGGGGCGATATTATGGCCACTAACAACAAGGTTTGAGTTCCCCTTAGAGGCAAGGAGGATATGAGGGTCACTAATAGTCAGGTTGGTATTTTTAACAAAGATAAGGAGGATATAGAGGAGGCTACTAAGGTGGATACCAAGGGTTAAATCATAGACAAGATGAATGATAGGGGCATCAATTAATTATCTACTACTTTTATGGAGAGTATAACACTTCACACAAAATCACCTAACTAATACTTAAGGGCAAATGTAATGCATTTACTTTAGATTCTCCAAACTAAAGATTTTATAACATTATAAAAATAAAGGAAACATAAGCATGTTCAAAATGTGAACATGATAAATTCATATCCCAAGTATATTAAATTCATACAAGTAATTATGTGACACCAACATGTAGAGTAGGGATTGTTTCCCTTAGAAATGCCATAGGATTAGAGAATCAATAATGTCTAGCAGGATAAATATACCAACCTTATGATAAAAAGATGCTTAATGGATTAAGTAGCTTAAGTTCTGTAGAAAATTTTATAATAGTCTGCATCATAGGGTGATGTAATAACCATTGATGCATATATGTATATACAAATTTTGTGCATCATGAGATAAGATGGACTAGTTATTACCTTAATAAACCTTTTGAATCTCATAAGTATTCTAATAAAGGAAAATGTATCACAAAATATTATAAACCTTCTGCATAATTTGTTAGAGTGTGCACATAGAGGTCAACAACACATTGAAAAAGTAGTATGGTACATGAGGACTAAGAAGCCTTGGGATGTTTACTCTCACATGGATATTGATGTAGTAAGATATGAAGTACCAGACATTGTATTTTATTTTAGAATCACAATCAATATGATCCCTTGATCCACATGGAATGTTATTAGATGATCAAGTCTCAGTTATAGTCTAGTATTACTGAGTCTCATAGACCATGGTAGGGTAGAACCTATTGGTTGACTGGAGGATGTGGAATTAAAATTTGTTGATCTAAGTTTGTGAGGATATTTCTAAGTGATTAACATGAACATTGATGAAACACACTACCCTACATTGATTGGTAATAAGTGGACCTATGATGGTCAAATGACCATTAATATAGTGTGCAATCAGTTGAAGGCTCACCAAGGGGATAAAATTATAATTATACCCTGGAACACAACTAAGAGAAAACCATACATCATACCCAAAGAGTCATACTCACCGTTGACTTATAAAGATAATAGTTGGTTCAAGGTGGGCACAAAATCTGAGCATAACTCACTACGAGTTGTTAAGTATAATTTTTTGTGATAAAAAAATAGAGCCTAAATGACAATTAAAATAAAATAAATAACCTTCTTCTAAACCTATGATAATAAAGGCACAAGTTCTGTAGTTATAAATAAGAGAATGTAAGTCACCATTCATGTGATCACCAACAAGGTCTGGAGTGTATTTCTTGTACAAACTAGGTGTGATGAACATGGACTATATGGAGCCAAATAAAGGAATTTTACCTTAGTAAACTACATATTCAATTAGTGGGGATTCAAATACCTACATGCTAAATTGGGAAAGAGGATATCACAAGGTGCATTCAATGCTAATGGTTTTTACCACAAAATGCCAACTACCTCAATATTTTGTAACTAAGAACTTGGATCAATTAATATTTAGATTAGAACATCATGTACCTAATATAGACTATAGGTTGAATACACTAAATTATATACTAAAGGGAACTCTTGTGTATTGGTGAGAAGTCCATAAGACAAACCTATTATAATGGGATGAGGCTTGTGAATTATTGTGAGTTTAGTTCCAATTAACTCCTACTGTTAGAGAATTATGGTCATTTTTACAAGAAGAGTAGTGTCTAGAAATATACATCCATAGGTGTGTAGATGTACAGTTTGTGTAGGGTGCATAACCCAAACATTAGGTAAATGTATTTAGGTGTACATTAGTATCACTCCCAATAACATGGTACATGCATCAAGAGCACAAAAGAGAGACTAAAATTGGCCACATATCCATCAATATTTTATTCAAACATTTATCTTTAAGGATGAGAACCTTATGGTCCACCAAGCCCTATAAAAACTAAAGATATTCTTATGCCATAGCTTATTGGAGGATCTCATTAGAGCACAAGACTTTGATTCATAGGAGGAAGCAACTAAGGAATTAAATAAAACTCTAAAAATCTATAAGGAGAATAAATAGAGAGGACAATTTTTGATAAAACCTTGCAATCAAATAATCAATAAGGAAGAACAAAATGAATCCATAAATATTGATGGGGACTTGGATTTGAAGGTATTATTTGAGCTAGATCAAGTAGTGGAGGAGCCTAGAGTCAAAATCATAGACTAAGTTGAAGATCTATATCTACAAAACCTTAATAGCTAGGAAAAAGAAGGATATAATATTTTAGGATTCAATTCCAAGGGATTCTAACAAAATATACTAGGATACTTTAAAGAAATTGGTAGGAAATATTTGGATAGAGTCTATTATAAAACTTGCAACTATTAGATGCATAATGATATTTCAGAGGGACTACAACTATTTTAAGATTAACTTGATGTATTTTGAACAAAGTTCACAAAAGTAAAAGGGGTAGAGCCTTTCATAGGGGAATGCACATAGAGATAATAGAGTGTGCACAACCTATGAAAAATTGCCCACATAAGTTAAACCCCAACATGAATTTTAAGGTAAAGGTTGAATTGGATTAGATGTAGGAAGTAGGCATTATCTATCCGATGGAAAAAGTAGATTGGGTTAGCCCATGGTTTTACAATGCAATAAGTCTAGAGAAATCAGAGTATGTGGGGATTACAATTAACTAAATTAGGTCTATATTAATGATCCATTCATAATTCCTTTCATAGATTAAGTCCCAGAGTTAGTTGCAGGACATGAAGTGTATTATTTTATAGATGGGTTCAATGGGTATCACTAGATACCGATCACAACAAAAGATCAAGCTAAAAGTACTTTTGAAACACAGTAGGGATATTTTGCATACAAATGAATGCCTTTTGTGTTGAATAATGCCCCTGTTGTATTCTCTAGGGATGTGGTCACTGCATTTAAATACTTCATATATGATTTCTTGTAAGTCTACTTATATGATCAACCTATTTTTTATTTATTCAAGGATCATCTACCAAAGTTGTGGTTGATGTTGGAATGTTTATGAGCTTTGTATATTAAATTGAACTTGAATAAGGGATTATTATCTACACCCTTTGGTGTCTTATTGGGTTATATAGTATAAAATAATTATATTTTTATTGATCAAGACAAAATTATAATTATTTTGGGCATGCCAACTCCTACAAGTTCTATAGAGGTGTTATCATTCTTGGGCCATATATGATATTATATAAAATTCATAAAATTATGCATGGATATATATGAGCCTATAAAAAATTTGTTACACAAAGACACCATGTTTCAATGCACTAATGAGTGCCAAATAACATTTATGGATCTAAAGTAGAGAATGTAACATCACCTTTTTTGGTCTTTCCTAATTGGAGTAAACCATTTCATGCTCATGTAGAAGCCTTAAGAACCATGGTAGTAGTTATTAAATCACAACTAAGAGATGGGGGATTGGAACATCCCATTCATTTCATAATTCATAAATTTTTAGCTATAAATAAAAATTACAAAACTACAAAATGGGAAACTCTGACAATGGTGTTCATATTTTAGCAGTTTAGACACTACCTTCTAGCTATGTCATTTGAATTTTTTACTAATCACTAGGCTCTATGATACCTAGTAAATAAGCCCATGTTAGGAAAGAGGACATCTCATTGGTTGATTTTGTTTTAATAATTTCAATTTAGAATCAATGTGAAACTTGAGAGAGAAAATGTGGGACCAGATCACTTGAGATAAATACACAATGTAAAGGAGCCTAAATAAATCCAAGATGAATCACCAAACGCCTATTTGTTTTAAGTTTACTTGATTCTTGAAAACATGGAATACATAACTAATTTTATGGAATAAGGAATCTTTCATGCACATTATGTGGAAAGGGTAAAAAATTAGTTGATCACTAGAGCCATTCTATTCAACATCATTAATGGCTTTCTATATAAAATGGGGAAAGATGATGTATTGCGTAAAGTGGATTTGGAGCATGATCAACCAAAACTTCTTTAAGAGGCACATTAGGGAATCATAGGTGGAATTTTTTTAGGAGAATCTACTACAAGGAAGATATTGAAAAGTTACCTATGGTGGCATACTGTATTTCAAGATTGCATCAAGTAGTAAAACATTGTAACATATGCCAAAAGATGGGAATGTTTAATCAAAGAGATGAAATGCCATTGAATCATATGTTAATTGAGTAACCAATTGAATAATAGGGAATCAAATTTATGTGACCAGTCAATCTTCATAGTAAACATAATCATGAAAGGTACATAATTATTGTAATGAACTACTTCACTAAATGGGTGGAAGTTGTTGTGATACCATGTTGTAGCACCAAAGATGCAATCAAATTTCTATATGAGAATATTGTAACTAGATTTGGATGTATTTTGAAGTTGGTTACTGACAGAGGAAAACATTTCCTAAATGTCACCATCAATACTCTAATGAAGGAGTTTATGATATCACATTATAGAAGCACAACATATCATCTGCAAGCTAATGGGTAGATAAAAACATAAAATAAAGTCATTGGTAAGATACACACAAAAATATACAATGTTCAAAGGGATAATTGGGAGGATCAAATTACTGTGATCCTATGGGAGTATAAAACAAACTACAAATATTCAATAGATTTCACTCCATTAGTAGGTTTATGAACTACAAATAATCATGTCAATGGAGTACATTGTCCCTATTCTATGAATTATAATGATCATGTGAATAGGAGATTAGGACTATATTTAGGCATGATTGATGGGTTTAACAAGGTGGAAGAAAATAATGAAAGAGAACACTATATGTATGGAGTCAACAAACAAAGTTAGAAAAGTGTGGCATGATCGTAATCTAGGTGTAATGTCCCCATTTTTGAGTTCTCTTACAACATAGTCAGAGCTAACTTTTTGGGTTGGTGACAACATAATCATAGGAGCATTTTGATGTCACCAAGGTGTTCAGGTGATCTAGTGGAGCTATATGACACTTTTCTAAGATATTTTGGACAACTTGTCTATAATTATATTTATAGTAAGTGCTTGCATGGTGATTATCTTTTTGGGTTTGTTCTCTTTGGTCCTTAGAGAACACTACTATATATATGATGTCTTTCTAGGGGATTTACGACTATAGGCTTAGACTTGATATTTTTGGTAAATTAGGGTTTTTGTATGTTTTAGGTTTTTCAATGTTGGAGATGGAACATCTCATCGAGACCTTTCTGGTGAGCTATAGATCACTGAATTTTGAGTTCATTTGGGCCTCCATTTTAAAGACCGTAAATTAATATTTTTATTTAAATATTAGACTTTGGGATTTAATGGTTAAGTGATGAAAAATAAAATATTTAAATGTCACTTAAGTTATATTGTGGAGCTCTCACCTTGGGGAATATTTAAATGAAATTAAAAGAAATATTCCCTCCAAAAAGTGCAATGACCTCTTGGAGAGTTATGAAAGAGGGAAAAGTGCCTCATTTGGGATATGCTTGAATATATGATTTTGTTGGCTATTTGATTTTATAGGGTTTTCCCTAAGAGGGTTTGAAGAGGATTTGAACCAAAGGTTATTAAGAGCAAAAATTCCCTCTAGTAACAACACTCTATAGACATGCAAGGCCACCCAAAGGTGCTAGATTGGCAAATACACATAGTGTTTGCTTCTAGAGCTTCAATGGAGTTGGATTAATGTTAGTTTGAGGAGTTAATGTTACATCACTTATAGATTTTATGTTGGAAAGTTGAATATAATGGAATAGAGGCCATTTTTGAGACATCTTGTAGAGTTTGGAGCAATTGTAATTATTCCCTCTTGTTGGTCATGCATTACCATCTTGGTTATACCCTCTATTGGGGTTTCATAGTGATTTTTGGGGGCTACTTGAGACTCTATACTAGGTGTTTGGAGATTAAATACATGTGCAACGATTGCTAATGGTCTTGGTAATGATTTCCATCATTATTTGAAGGTGTTACAAGCTACCACATCAACAATAGGTCACATCAACACTATATAAGAGGTTTTTCTCATCATATATCCATTTATTTACATTTTAAATTTGAAGTAAAAAGTTTGAATATAAATTGAAACCATTAGAAAGTTGGATGTTAATGCAAATCAGTCATTTGCATTAATCATATTAGCTTACAAGTGCCATTGATATATTGTAATCAACATTGTAATGAGTTTGTCACCATATAATATAAGTGTGAAGATTTTGGAGCTACATACCAAGTGTTTATTTTAATGCGATTGGATGTAGTTACATTATCTCAGCCCTACATTAGTATGCAAAGTGTTTGTCAAAATATATTTTTGTTGTAGTTGCATATTAGTTTGCATACCAAGTGTTTGCTAAAATTCCTATTAGTTGTAGGAATCCATTTTATGCATTTTTCAGCAATTAATTTCCTTGGAAAAGAAAAAAAGACATTAGTATTGTATTTAACTTTCATATCAATCTTATAGTAGCTTCATTTCAATTATATGATATTTATATGCATTTGAAAACATGAAACAAACAAGTATAAAATTTACAAGATAAGTGTTTGACAAATTTCCTAAGCGGTTAAAACTAAAAATTATAGGCCAAAATTGTAAGGGTTCTTACAGTGGTATCAGAGTAGTGTATCCTACCATCCTGTGAGGTCAGATTCAGACATGCAGATGAAAAATGAGACATGTAGCCTATTTTGGTTGCTATCCTTTTCTTATAGATCTTTAAGTGTTGGACAGATTCTTAGATTTGCATGTGGGTGATCAGTATTTGCATGCAAATTCAAAGTTGGACAATTGAAAGGTTTTAATCAGTGAATGTGAGGTCATGACATATTTCATGAAGGATGATCTTTGTGAAAGACTTTTTGATGTAGGATTAAAACTAAATTTTTTGCCATGGTCATATGAGAGACTTCTCAGTGCTTTGGAAGAAGCTGAGAAATATTTATCTAAAATCCCTCAAACACCTTCTAAGTCAATGTGGGTGGTTTTGGTTCCTTCAAAGACTTCACTGTGTAAGCCTAAGTTGTTAAGGCATCCAGACAAGAAGGTAAGATTGGTGGTTATCACATGCATTAGTGAAGCCATGCAAATTTTAGCTCCTAAAGCACCCTACCATGATGACTTAATGAGGTAGATGTTACAACTGATTATTGAAAGCTTTCATGGGTTGGGTAATACTAGAAGCCTATCTTTCAAAAATATTGCTAAGATGTTAGAAATTATGGTTGAGGTCAGATCATATGTATTTTTACTTGATTTAAGTGTGATGACTTAATTCTCAAAATGTTCCATTGTTTCTTTGACAAAATTAGAAAATATCATGCAGATAATGTTAAAATAGTAATGCAAACTATCTTGTCTCTAATTTCAGATGAAAATGTTGATATCTCCAAACTATTGTTATCTAACTTGTTGGTTATTTGGAGAAAGGAACAACATGTTTCACCTATAACATGAGTTGTCAAAGACATTAGTTGAGCAAAAATTTGAGAAGGTTAAAAGTCATTTAATAGTAGAGGAATCTATTGCTTTTGGTTTATAGGTTATAAGGATTCCTATAATGAGTAAGAACCAAATGAGAAGACAAGGTCTATTCTTCTCTTTCAAATAATTTTGAGAGCCTAACCACCAATGCACAAATGAAAAGGACTCACAACTTGATGATAGTTTGGTAGAAGCTCTTGAAGTTACTTACAACACTCAAAAGGTTGTTATTAGCCTTGATAACAATTTTGATATTTATGACAACAGTCATTTTTTTGAGCGTAGTCATGATTTAAATGTTATGGCACATGAGGAAATTTTTATAGAAGAGACTTTTAATGTTGGCACACAAGATACGAGTGTCAAACATGAGAAAAGCAAGGAGAATACAAGCCATAACAATTTTGATTTGTGTGATAGTAGTCTAATCTATTTGCATTAGCATGAGGTTACCCCCATTACACATGAGAGTGATGGTTATGTGGAGTCACCTAATGCAAACACTCAAGTTTTAGGTGATATTGATGTAATAAGTGTTGTGGATTTAAGCCACAACAAGTTTGATTTTGTATATCAGACCTTAGAAGATGAGAAAAAAATTGAAAAGTTGACTAATAAAGATGGTTTTGAAGATTATTTGATGGATGTGTGTGCATCTATTTTGATACAGGAGGTGTGCATTGATATTAGCAAATTAGTAGCCTCTAGTATGTCATTTAAACCATCCATAAAGGCCCATAATAGTACTAGACTTGATGAGGATGTGTGTGAAGTTGATAACACATATGATGATGCTTACCAATTGATAAGTGATTATGATTCAGCCTCTTACCATAGTGCAGATTACAAATCAAAAAAATTGTGTGGAGATGATTTATCACAGGGGTGTCATCATTTGTCAGGGCAATTGAAGGTGAACGAAGGCATGATTGCTTTAGCCTTGGAACACTTTGATGTTGTTCAACAGTTGGTGGCACACTATTGTTGGACTCTAAGAATATATAAGCACCTTGATAATGGACTTTCCCTTGTTGAGTTTCAAGCACTTAGAGATGTAGTTGGGATAATGAAGAATAATTACCTATAGTTATTATTAGATAGAGATCATCTTCTCATGCTTGATGGTGTCTATTATGATTATCTACAGGGAAAGGAAGATGAGGTTGATGAGCTCACCTATGAACTTGAGGTCACCATGGAATCATTGAAGAGCACTTAAACAACCCTTCAAGAGTTAAAGTTATGAATAAATGAGCTTACAGTGGAATTAAGCTTAGCATAGTTTTCATCTCTAGTAATCATAGTCCTAATATCTATGACAGTTACTGGCAATGAGTTGGTGGATTTCCTTGAGGGTTATGTGAAAGATCATCACACTACTCCATTATTTTCATAGGAGATATGCAAGGCATAATTTAGTAGGGAGATCAGTTCTCATTTTGATTTGTTTCCCTTTCCAAGAAGCAAATAAGAGATTACATCCCATACAACTGATTTTGATCAATAACATATTGAGCCACAGAGATGGAGAGATCAACTAAAGGTTATTAAGGGTAAGGTGGTTCAAACCTTAAATCATATCAACAACACCCACAAGTTTATGGAGGACCTCTTTTAGATGGTACAATTTTAGGAAAGGTAGATAGTGGTAGTAGTGGGCACTTCTATATCTAATTTATGAACTATCCATCATGCCATAAAGTGGATTAAATCAAAATACGTTCAATTAATTTTAGATCAGGACTTTCATATTGGGTATACAGAGAGGACTTGCAAAGTATGTACCCAATTAGCCATTCAAGATCAAAGACATGAGCCATCATCTAATTCGAGTGATGAGAGTGATGAGGAGTGCATTCCCCATAATTATGACAATCAATTGTTGACATAGGTAGGTGCTTTTTATCTTGAATACATAGTGAGGAGTGCTCATTATTTATCCTTTAGTCCACACACATATGACTTGATGATGCATAAGTGTGACTGGCTTAAAATTTATACCATCCATTATGGGATGAAGGGTTGCCATCTACATAAGGTGGCACTAGAGATTGTAGGTGTCTGATTTTGATATATTTAGAGGATTACTTACAGGGTCAGAGATCAAATTACCATCATGTTAATATGTACTAGATAGAGTTTTCAACTTATTTATCTCAAAAATTTCCTTGGGAGACATGGGTACAAAGAGGTTGTAGTGTTAGTAGGCATGATGACATGTTTAGTCTTTACAACGGTGATGGATGAGAGTTTTATCATTCCCTTGATTTGGGAGGAGTAGTTTCATATCTTTTAGCACCTATGAGGGATAAACATCACATCCATAGGAGATTTGTAGAAGATGAAAGGGGATGTGGTGCAGACATGTCTAAATATTCTTACCTCCTCTTGATTGATGGATGTGAGTTTTGATTGTATTGGGATCTAGGTGGTGACAGGATTTGCACTATGGTTTAGATGGGTCCCATTGGGTTGTTTCATCACTCTCAGCATGATGAATTTGATATCAGATTAGTGCAGTTGAAGTTAGAGGATGTTATGCATGGCAGACTTCCATTTTGGGTTTGGGACCCTGGGATCATTTTTGGTTTTAGTTTGGTCTAGTCTGTTGATTGGAGGCTGTATTGGCATTGCTTAAGGACAAATAATCTTTGGAAAGGGTAGACTGCAATGTCCCTATTTTTGAGTTATCTTGTATCATAGTTAGAGCTAACTTTATAGGTTGGTGACAACATAATCAGAGGAGTATTTTGATGTCACCAAGGTGTTCAAGTGATCTAGTGGAGTTGTATGACTCTTTTTGGAGAGATTTTGGACAACTTGTCTATACTTATTTATAGTAAGTGCTTACATGACAATAATATTTTTGGGTTTGTTCTCTTTGGTCCTTAGAGAACACTACTATTTCTATGATGTCCTTCTAGGGGATTTTAGACTATAGGCTCAAACTTGCTAATTTTGGCAAATTAGGGTTTCTATCTATTTCAAGTTTTTTAGTATTGGAGATGGAACATCTCATCGAGACCTTTCTAGTGAGCTATAGATCACTAAATTTTGATTTCATTAGGGCCTTTATTTTAAAGTCCATAAATTAAATATTTTTATTTAAATATTAGACTTTGGGATTTAATGGTTAAGTGATGAAAAATAAAATATTTAAATGTCACTTAAGTTATATTGTGGAGCACTCACCTTGGGGAATATTTAAATGAAATTAAAAGAAATATTCCCTTAAAAAAGTGCAATGACCTCTTGGAGAGTTATGAAAGAGGGAAAAGTGCCTCATTTGGGATATGCTTAAATATATGATTTTGTTGGCTATTTGATTTGTTAGGGTTTTGCCTGAGAAGGTTTGAAGAGGATTCAACCCAAAGGCTATTGGGAGCAAAAAATCCCTCTAGTAATAACATTTGTAGGTGTGCAAGGCCACTCGAAGGTGCTAGATTGGCAAATACACATAGTGTTTGCATCTAGAGCTTTAATGGAGTTTGAAATAATGTTGGTTTGAGGAGTTAATGTTACATCACTTGAAAATTTCATGTTGGAAAGATGAATACAGTGGAATATAGGTCATTTTTGAGACATATTATGGAGTTTGGAGCAGTTGTAATTATTCCCTCTTACTAGCTATGCATTACCAACTTGGCTGTACCATCCATTGGGGTTTCATATTGATTTTTTGGGGATACTTAAGACTCTATCCTAGGTGTTTATAGATGAAATACATGTGCAATGATTACTGATGGTCTTGGCAATGATTTCCATCATTATTTGAAGGTTTTACAAGCTACCACATCAATAATAGGTCACATCAACACTATATAAGAGGTTTTTCTCATCATATATCCCATTTATTTACATTGTAAATTTGAATTAAAGAGCCTGAAGATAAATTTCAACCATTAGGGAGTTGGATGTTAATGAAAATTAGTCATTTGTATTAATCATATTAGCTTACAAGTACCATTGATGTATTGTAATCAACATTGTAATGAGTTTGGCACCATATAATATAAGTGTGAAGATGTTAGAGCTGTGTAAAAAGTGGTTGTTATAATTCCACTGGCTATAATTGCATTATCTTATCCCTACATTAGTATGCAAAATGTTTGTCAAAATATCTTCTTGTTATAGATGTATATTAGTTTGCATACCAAGTGTTCGCTAAAATTCCTATTAGTTGTAGGAATCAATTTTATGCATTTTTTAGTAATTACTTTCCTTGGAAAAGCCAAAAAGACTTTAGCATTTCACTTACCTTTCATATCAGTCTTAGAGTAGCTTCATTTTAGTTATATGATCTTTATATGTATTTGAAAACACAAAAAAACAAGCAATCATCAAGTATAGAATTTACAAGACAAGTGTGTGAGAAAATTCCTGAGTGGTCATAACTAAAATTTAAAGGCCAAAATTGTAAGGGTTCTTACAATAGGATCCAAAGATTTTTTCTAGAACAAGTAGTATTACTATATGATAGTAGATTTAGGGAATTTATAGGTGTCATCCTAGTTTTTAAATAATGGTCAAAGAGTCAAAATAGATCAAAGTCATTAAAATTCAAAGTTAGTCAATGGTATAATTTCCATTTTTTAATAAAATTAGTTTCTACAAGGTCAAATTGTGCAAAAAGAAGGTTTTAATTTTTTCCCAAGTCTATCTCTTTTACAAATATTCAAAATTGCTCAATAGCCCTTCAATCCTAATAAGAGTGCAAACACACCCTATGAAAATTGAGAGCCTTGAAAACACCTTCATCAAATCCCAAGAGGTGTGTTAATAAACCCATCATAAACCTATAGGAATGACATAACTATTGACAAAGTTTGATGCTATTGCTAGCACAATGTGCATAACCTAATTTATTTGCCAACAAAGTACTTAGAGCTCAATACCCATGTTAATAACTCTTCTAGACTCTGGCATGTTTATGTGCACATCTTTGAAGCTCTACCTATTTGTAGGATAACCCTTGTTTTCATCCATTAATGGTTATCTCTCTTTTAAATGTGTGGATATATATATATATATATATATATATATATATACTTTGGTTTTAGTCATCCTCATCCATTATTTTTCACATCCCATTACAGAGTTCTTGACTTCTCCTTGTGTGTTTCATTTACCTCTACCTCATCCTTCATTTGTTCATTTTAGTTTAGATGTCAACATACAAGACCCCCACTAAAGGTACACCAAATAAAACTCTTTCAAATAAAATCTTGTAGGGAGAAGCAGGATCAAAGATGAAATACATGTTCCAAGGTGTTGTTCCTCTATCAAGTCTAGATTAAAATGTTGAAAATATAATTGAAACTAATCTAGGACATATCAACATGGAAGAATTTTTGAATAAAATTAATGGAGTACATAAAATAGATTATGGTCAAAGTAGACATGATAACGGGTTGGTAAATGTAGTTATTTTTCTAACTTTAATATAATGCCCAACATTAGTATTAATCATACCTGAACATTATGACTATTAGAAGAGAACATGTTGAATTCGAAAGGAGAACATGCCATATTTTTGGCACCAAAACATATCGATAGACTACTATATGCACCTAAATCTTCTCACCCTGATACTTTTACTAATTCCACTAATCTAATCTATAACTATATTTTGTAGCTAATTAACTAATATCTTATTTCCTATTCACTACATACCACAAACCTTATTCTACCCCTCCAACCAATTAATCACCACTATTAGTTTACTAACCAAACCTACTTACCTAAAAAACCTATCAATTAAGCCACTTGCCAATTTAAAAATACAATTTATTTACCTACCCATCTACCACCCTACTAACTAGTTATTCCTATACCCACAACCCCTAATAGAGATTTATAGAATTGGAGAATTATAGAAATCTCATCCAATTTATCCCTTTTCCTTTATAATTCTCTATTTTAGAGATTTCCAAGGATTTTTTTGGAAATATCCTAGCCATTGATCTCAATGGCTCAAAATTAAATTTGAGCCATTGATCCTTCCCTCCATTTCCTATATAACCAAGGCAATCTCTCCATGAAAAAGAACTTGGAAACTAGAAAGCCATCTAGCTAATTTGAAACCATAACCATCCTTCCTATAGTCATATAACCCTTTTTTGAAAGCCATTATTAATCCAAAAGTCTATCAAAAGCCATTTTCAAGCATAGTCAAACAATCCAACACTCAACATAGTTTGCATTCAAATTAGTTTAGAAATCTTGGAGGAGAAATACAAGAGGTAAAATGATGGTAAGGAATCTCATTAAAATCATCTAATTATCTCTTCATCCTTTCTATTTGATGTTGTTTATGTTTTGAGTTTTTATTACTAAAAATAGTAATATAGAGAATCCAAAATTTAGGCTATATTTTGGCAACCACTGTGGGAGATGCTACCTAAATATAACCTCTTAAGTTTGGTGGAAGTGATTTAGAAGATCATAGGTTTAACTAGATGAGAATCAAAGGTTGGATTTTGAAAAAATAATCATGTGTAGGAAAGTTACAGTTTTACATTGGTATCAATAGTATTGTAGTCGTGATATTATAGTTAGATTAGCAGTATTGTGTTAAAATTTAACTTTAACCACTAACAATTTTTGGATTTTGATAGGTATTTCTCCTTTGTGCAAAATCACTACTTTGAAATTAGTGATCTTTCTCTACTAATTATGACCTTGCATGTATAATTGTGATTTTTCCAAGTTTTTGGGGTGACATAAAATATCTAGTTTTCCATTCTCACTGACCTCTGTGTAGTTATTTCATTCTATTGGTATTACTTGAAAGTGTGTTTTATCTCTTGTGTGTAGGGAAAGATAGGATTGACCAAAAAATTAACCCTTGGTAGCTAAAGTGAAATATCATAACTCTCAAACATGAGGTTTTGACTTGGTAATCATGATTTTGCCTTTGTAATCATGGTTTTGTAGAGTTATAAATTGTCTTAATATTACTACTTTAATCTATTTCTAACCTTTGTATAGGGACATTTTAGTTATCTGGTATTGCCTAAAAAGGGTTTTGGGTATTTTATGTGTGGGGAAAGGTAGGGTTAACCAATCATCTAACTGTTGGTAGCTGCAATACTAGATCATGACTCTCAGACTTGCATTTTTGCCCTAGTAATTGTGATATCACCATAAAAAATCATGACATTATGGTTTCACATGAAACTAGTAAATTTCTCATATTGGTCTCTGATTTATAGGTAATAGTCCTTTATTCTCTATCTGTAGGGTTTATAATATTTTTAATACACTAATATGACTATTTTTAGTAGGACCATTTTTGGGTTTTTAGTAAAACTATATGTAAAAAAAGGGTTGCCTTTAAGTTTTGTTGTGTGCAGGCTGACAAGTATAAGAGAGATATAAAGCTAAACTATATATCATTAACCTATTAAAATACCTACTATAATATCACTATTCATGAATTATGGTTTTTCTTTGCTATCAACATTATTGCATTCTTAGTAGTGATTTTGTAATTAGGTAGAGTTAGGGTGCAGTTGGAGTCACTATTTTAATCTTTAAACTAATCTTCAGAGTAAATCTGATAGTGATATCTTGTTATTCTATCTATCCATCAAAATACATCATCTAGATATCCATTTATTAAAGATTTTGATTAATTAGTCAAGGTTTATAATCTACCATAGATATTTGCTAAAATTTTCTTAAGTATCCTAAATTTTGAAGCATCTAGATAAGTAATATAATATTTTTGACACATTTGACCATCTACATCAGTTAAAACCAGAGATTTTCATAGTTTTTAACTTTGTTACAAAACTACTAATTTTGAATTTTTGATAATTGTGATTTTGCCTTAATAGTCATAGTTTTGTAACTAACAGTCATGGTTTTATAGGTTTCTATTTGTTGACTATCATATTTAAGCACTTGCTATAATATCACAACTCACAATATGCATTTTTGTCTTATAGTTGTGAGCTTGTAGTCTTTGGTTGCAATTTTGCTTCTAACTGACTATGTAATTGTGGTTTTTCATTAATTAAGACCACTAACCCTTTTGTGTATGACTTCTCAAGACAAAGGTACCCCATTTATTCTCGTAATATTTGCATTTGTAGGAGGGGTGCCAAAATCTTATATTATAATCTTGTTGCTTGTATATGTTTACTTGCTATGTGATTTGATTATATTTTGTGCTTCCTCACATAGGTAATTAATTGAAAAAAATCAATTGTGCTTGCATATTTGTCAACCCCATTGAGTCTAGGATAGCACGTGATGTGGAATTCATCCCCACATATGGGCTTAGTCACTAAGGGTCGATGATGTGGATTTCATCACCATATACTAGACCAAACTCCATGTTTTAACAAACTATAAATATTAGGAGAACTATCCTTAGGTGCTAAAGTGTAATTCCCCATAAAGGGTTTCATGGAGTGAGGGGTATATAAGATCTGATACACAAAGTGGTTAGATAACATCCTACACAGACTTGGGCCCCATCAACATTTCACTACCAGAGTCAGGATAAACTCCTAAGAAGTTGTTAAGTATAAACATGGTTGAGATGGTTTGGTTGATTTTGTAATGGGTCACTGGCCTACAACCTCACCCATAAATCCATTAGATAGTGTGAACATCGGGTTACACACCATTTTAGTTTACTAAATTAAGACTTGTGGCTGAGTGTGTTGTTTGAGTGTCATTTTAAAACCCATGTTATTTGTGAACCAAGTCAACCACTCCCATTTTTGGCTTAAAACACCTAGATATCCTAAGGATCCAAACCCGGTCTTAAACCCCATCATAACATCCATAACCTAAATATCCATCTCATATCTTTTCACCCATCATCCTTGAAATACAACCTTAGTCTTGAAACTAAATCTTAGTGGTCATCCATCCTTCCAATTTTTTCTATCACTTTCAAATCCATTGACTTAGAATTATTAAAATACATAGTCTTGTCAAGACTTTAATCTAGTACCCATCACTTCCTTATCATTGCCTCTTCATACCTATCACCCATCCAATCACTATCTTGCTAGTTGTAAAAGGTACTTGATCACCTCATGTCTTAATATTCTTGATATATTAGACTCTTGTAGGGGTTTTTGTCTTTTGGTAATCCTAGGTCATTTCCAACCTGTTTAACATCCAAAATCACCACATTTCAAAAAATCACCTTCTTTGACCACTCTTACATTTGATTTCTAGACTAAGCTAGTATTCCAAGCCATATCATCTCCCATCACACCCAATCAATTTTTCCATCCAATATGCCAATCTAGAGCCATGCCCAACTCCTTAGGATGGGACAAGGATCCAACCAAGAAAATTACTTCTTGGGGAAATTAGGTGATTGAAATTAGGATCATGACAATACGCATAGTGATATGCATACTTTGAGAGGAGACGATGATTGATTTGTAAATGACTTCTTTGATAGTGATGAAGTTAGAGCCCAATTTGACCAATATATTTATGAAAATTGAGACTAGATTCTAGCCCAATTCATTGGAATGGGGGGAAATCTACCCAAACTTTGATCGTAAACTTTTACAAAATTTAATCCATCCATTCTCATGATCTAACACTCCCTGTCAACATGTCCATACTAGTCAAATAACTAAAGAGGAAGAACTTGTGGATCATGAATAAGAACTCCAAGATCAAGAACAAAAATTCCCTTTTTGAAATAACTATGTTAATTTTAATAAGACGTAAATTACCCTAAAGGATCAATTGTACCAACTTAAACAATAAATTAACTCCTTAGCCTCTCAATTCTGTACCCAAATCAACAACCACCTTCCCCATGCCAAAATATCCATAACTCCAATAGAACAAATATAAATCAAGCTCAAACCTTTAATCCTCTTGGAGATCCTTCATTTGCAAAAGAATGGAAAATGATGAAAGAGACTCTCCATCAAATCGACCCTCACTCACAATCAATGAAATATAAATACAAAGATTTTTGCTCTTCTCCCTTGGATATGAGCATTCTACAAATTCCTTTCCCACCTCACTTTGAGGTTCAAAAATTTCAAAAGTATAGATGGAAAGGTGATCCCCATGATCATGTCTAGAATTTTTATGTGGCTTGTCATGAGGTTGCATATGATGATGCCTATTTGTTAAGACTTTTCCCAAAAAGTCTCATAGGACCAGCCCTAGAATGGTTCATGCATCTACCAAAGGAGTCTATATCTAGTTTTGGATAATTAACTAAATAATTTGTAAGATATTTATCATTCAATATAGAACATGATGTCTCCATTATAGACCTATATAACACTAAACAAAGGAATATGGAAATTTTAGCATCTTTATTATAATGTTGGAGAAGATTGGCAAGCCACTATCGATGCATAGTACCAGAGAAGGAGATAGACAAAATATTTGTTGACAACCTCAATACAGAACTAAAATACCAGTTGAAACTCTAATGTGCCAATTTTTTTGATGAAATTATTGAAAAGTGGATACAAATCAAATAACACTTATTTAAAAGGGAATAATTAAGTTATACACCCAAAATGAACATAATCAAAATCAAGATAATTCCTTTTTAGGCAAAGCAAAAATCTTCAATAAAAATAAGAATGTTGTGGGAGATGGAGTTACATATTAAAAACAACATGTTCAATCTATTCAAAAGAAGTATCCCATAAACTAGTAAAATGTCTTTTCTATCTGAGTACCACAAGGTAAACCAAAGCCTTGAATAGGAAAAAGACCTCTTACTAGCCTTGGAGTGCCTGTTGAAGTGGTCCTTCAACAATTGATCACTTAACATAGTCACTCTTCATAAAATATGACCTTTGGATGATAGTAAACCTTGACATGACTGGTATCTAGAGGATGAATTTTTTCAATACCATTGAGTCAAAGGTCATGACATAGAGAAATTAATGTTATTAAAGCATTATATTTAAGACCTTATTAAAAAGGGTGATATTGAAGTAGAGGGTAAGAGTATTCTTAATCATTTGAAGAACCAACATTTGGTATTTACCAGGACTCTTTGCCTAAGCATGGTAAAAAACAAGAGAAGCCACCTAAAGACTAGGGTCAGGCCTCTACTTCCAACCGTACAGACTATCATGCCATACCATACCACTAGTTAATACCTTTAAAATCTATAGCCCCCAAGATCCTACTCCACCATCATCCGCCATATTAAAAATAAATAGAGCCATGAATGATTGCATTGTTACTACTCGATGTAATAAAATCATAGTTCTTAGGGTACCACCAAAAGACCCATCTACATCTACATCTTAAAAAGTCAATAAATCTAAGAAAGTATCGATATCTTCTGATAAGCCTTATGATATCATTATGTAACTTGAGAATACCCCCACTTAAATATCCCTCATGGACCTTCTAAAAACATCATTTGAGCATTGAGAGATACTTAATCAAGTCTTGAAGGATCTAAAAGTTCCATGGGATATTGACACTAGTTAGTTCCAAGCATTGGTGGGTCATCTATCTCCTTCACAACAAATCACATTTAGTGCCCAGAACATGCCTCCCATTATCCCACATCATAACTACCCTTTGTTCATAGAAATATCCATCTCTAATCATCTCATTCCCAGGGTACTCATAGATGGAGGGTCTACATTAAAATTATGTAATCTAGATTTCTTAAAGAAATTAGGGTACTCTAAAGATTCTTTGGGGCCTATTTTAATTATGATCAAAGCATATGATGATAATAAACAACCATCTATAGACACTATTTACCTTCCCATTACTATGGGGCCCGTGGTGCATCAAATCTTGATTCATGTTATGGATGTTGATTTTCCCTATAATCTACTATTAGGTTGCCCATTGATTCATGAGATATAAGTAGTTCCATCTACCCTTCACCAATGTCTAAAATTCCCTCACTCTGGCATGTAAGTCATCATTGTTAGGGAAATTAAACATTTTCAAGCTACCAAATGGGTTATTTCTAATCCTCTTACTATTGTCCAAGCATGAATAATTCCACTATGAACCCAACAACTACTAAATATATACACCTCAATGATTTGGTACCCACTTTTGAGTTATTACTTGATATTACAAAACATAAATCACATCCACAAGATGTAAGGAATATGAATATAAAACCTTTTGTGTAGGTGACTTACCTCTTTCCCCATATAACTATGGGTCCCTGACCATGAGGAAGACCAATCCTATCAGATATCAGTTTGGATTAATGGCCTTTTTTAGTGTAGGACTATTATAAAAAGATTATATTGATGAATCATGGCTTATTCTATTAGGTGAGGCCCTCACATCTCATAGACAATAATACCCTCACATTCATAAAATGTTAAAAAATATGCATTATCAAAGAAAGGGACTAGGGAGACATGAGAAAGGTAGGATTGAACCCATAATAGTTCAAGAATGTCTACAATATCTTGGATTAAGGCACAATATTCTTGACAATGACTTAAATAATATCATTGTAGAAACTAATTTGATCCTTGAAGAGTCTCTTTCTATTGAATAAATCAAGACAATAAATGCTTATAGTCTTTTCAAAGAGATTGCTACCATAAACCCTTTTCAAGACATCACTATTTCCACCATTGACATATCCCCTTGCCACCCCTCATTAATTGATTGAGATTAGCATTAGGAACTATCCTTTAATATATTTCAAAATGATGAGGCCATCTTAGAATTCCTAAGAGCATGATATTTCATGCCTTCTAGTGATAAAAAAAAGGGCTCTTCTATTAATCTCTACTAGTCAACTTATTTTGGGGAACAATAAGGGCCCCTTAATCAAATTAAATAACATGAATCTAAAGAAGAAGAGCCACCCCAAAATTTGGAGGAATTTCCACATATTTTAGTTGAATCAAAATCATATATTAAAATTGACATAGAGCTCTTGAAATATTTTGCTTTAGATATACAAGATCAATCATTTCCCCCTTATCTCTAAGATTAATCACCCTCTCTCATTAAGGAGGTGATTGATGTTAACATCAAAACTGAAGAACATCCTAAAATAGTCAAACTGGGGGCAACTCTCACATCTGAGTGTCAAATCATTACCGAGTTACTTGAGGAATTTATAGATGTTTTTGCATGGTGATACTCTGACATGCTAGGACTTGATCCATCCTTAGTTGTGCATGATCCAACCATTCATCCAAATTCTAAACTAATCAAGCAAAAATTATGTAAGATGCACCTTAAAATATCCTTACGAGTTTAGGAGGAATTACAAAAATTCTTGGAAGTATAATTTATTTGACCCATTGATTATTCTGATTAGATATCCAATATTGTTCTTGTGGCTAAGCCAAAGGGAGGAATTCATATTTATACTAACTTTTGAGAGATCAATAAGGCATGTCCTAAATATGACTTCCCTATCCTAAACATATACATGATTATGGATTCAACAATAGGGTATGAAATATTATCCCTTATGGATGGTTTTTTGGGTTAAAACCAAATAAAAATAGTGCCTAAAGATCAAAACAAAATGGCCTTCGTTACTCCATGGGGGACTTTACATTACTAAGTCATGCCCTTCAGTCTCAAGAATGCAGGGGCTACTTATCAGCATGACATGACTATCATATTCCATGACATGATGCATGACATTATAAAAGATTATGTTGATGATATTTTAAGGAAGTCATGACTCAGATCTAAGCACCATATGGTCCTACACATAATCTTTGAGTGGTTATGTGAATATAAAGTTAGAATAAACCCAAATAAATGTGTCTTTAGTGCTACCTTAGGTAAGTTATTAGGGTTTATCATATCTTGAAGAGGCATAAAAGTAGACCCAACTAAAGTTAAAGCCACTATGGAAATGCCTCCTCATAATTTTAATTAACTAATGAATCTTTAGGGTAAGTTGCAAGCTATTTAGAGGTTTATCTCTTAGCTCACAAATAAATGCCACCCCTTTACCTATATATTGAATAATGGGACCCATTTTAGTAGGAACACTAAATGTCATCAGGCCTTCAGTAATCACAAACAATATCTAGAAAATCCCCCTATGTTATCACCACTAGTTATAGGAAGGCCCCTGCTCCTATATATCTCTGCTATACCTTGTGCAATAGGTGCTTTACTTGCTCAACATAGTGATGATGGCAAGGAAAAGACAATTTATTATCTCAATAAAACTTTGATTTCATATGAGTTGAACTATACTCCCATTTAAAAATATTGTCTAGACATCATCTTCACTTCACAAAAGATTTGACATTATATGTTAAATAGTCAAGTTCAGCTGATTGGTAATTTTAATCCCCTCAAATATCTGCTATCAAAATCAGCCTTCACAAGATGAATGGCCAAATGGATAATGCTACTCAATGAATTTGATATAGAATATGTTTATTAAAAGGCCATTAAAGGACATGAAATAGTAGATCAACTCATAGAGGCACCTCTTATGGAGACTAAACCTCTTGTTATAGCCTTCCAAGATGAATCCATAATTAATACTACAAAATCTAATAGCTGAAAACTATATTTTGATGGTTCTTTTACCATGCATGGATCGGGAGAATGAGTCCTTTTGATAACCCCACAAGGAGACCTTATCTCTAAGGCTTGTTTATTGGCTTTCCCATGCACCACTAATATCTCTAAGTATGAGGCTTTAATTTTTGGCCTCCAATTAGCCATCTAATGGAACATCCAACATCTCCAAGTCTTTGGTGATTCAAATCTAATAATTAAGCAAGTTAATGAAGAGTTCTAGACTAGAGATGAAAAATGACTCCCCTATAGGAAAATAGTAGATTAGTTAAAGTAAGATTTTTAGTCTATTAAATTTTAACAAGTGCCAAGAGGGAGTAATAAGGAAGTTGATTCCATGGCCACTATTGGCTCTCTAATTGATCTCCCTAAAGATGTCCTTGAAGGGAATTTCTTGATTGAGCATTTGATCTTACTAGCCCATTAATCTATTGATACTCTATAAATTTGTGTTATTTTTGAAACTAGTATCCCTTGGTATAATGATATCTATAATTATCTCCATGATAACATCCTTCCACCAAACCTCAATCACCATCAATGCAAGGCCTTCATCCACCTACTTCCCATTACATAATCCTTGGTAGCATGCTCTATTAGAGAGGTTATGATTGGACCTTGTTGAGATGATTAACCTCATAATAGGCTTCTCTTATGATCAAGGAGGTCTATGATGGTATCTATGGTGGGCATGTCAGTAGAATGGCCCTAGCTAAGAAATTGTTCAAGATTGGATACTATTGGCCTACCATAAAACAAGATTCCTACCTATATGTGTGAAAGCGTGTATCCTACCAAAAACATGGTAATCTTATCCATGTACCTACATTATAATTGTAGCCTATTATGAGTCGCTGACCATTTTATATATGGGAACTTGATTTGATTGGCAAGATAAATCCCACATTATCTGATGGCCACAAGTTTATTATTATAGCTATGGAATATTTCACCAAGTGGGTAGAAGCTATGCCACTTACATATACCACAAGTCTCTAAATTTATAAATTCATCTTGAATCAAATCATTTATCATTTAGGCATTCTAGACAACATCCTATCAGATAATGATAATTCCTTCAATAATCAAGAAGTTAAGGCCCTGTGCAAGTGGTACCATATCAAGCAACATTTTTCTATCCCCTATTAGGCCTAGGGGAATGGGTAGGCTGAAGCTACAAATAAAACTCTTATCTAAATTATCAAGAAAAAAGTTAATGTAGTAGGAAGGAATTGACATTTTCAACTATCAAACAAGTGTCCAAACACCCACTAGGGCTACTTCGTATTATTTGGTTTATGGAATAGAGGCCATATTGCATGTAGAAGTGGAGTTCCCCTCTTTATGAATCTCATCATGAGGCATTATCACTGACCATAATTTTAGAAAATAAAGGCTACAAGAATTGGAGCTTCTAGATGAAAAGCATCAAAAGGACCTCAATCACCTTCAGGCATATGAAAACAAATTAAAAGGCCAATATCATAAGAAAATCCAGTCCCAAGAGTTTGAGGTTGGTGATCTAGTCCAAAAAGAAAATAAAAATACCAATGTAGATAGGGATAAGAAGGGAAAATTTGAATCCAATTAGCTTGGGCCCTATATAATAGTTGCTAAGTTTGGATATGGACATAAGAGGCTCCACTTTACCTCTGTCTATGGGTCCCCACTCTTGGTGGAATAACCTATTCCATTTCCATTATTTTCTTCTGATTCCACTTCATTTTCCCCATTCCTAACACTAGTCTTACAAGTGGGAATATATTACAGGGTTTATACGGCAATAGGAGAAAGATGTTTCCAACTAGATCAAAGTCACTACTTGTCATGCAATGGGGATGTTTATTGAAGAAGTCTTTTGGAGTCACTTTATCCATTTTCACATATATCTTCTATCTTATCACCTCCTCAAACATACCCCCATCATATACTCTTTGATGACTATGTCTCCTCTTAGCCTCAAGCTAATCCTCTCCTCATTTATCTCTTGACATATTTAAGCCATGGTCCACATGTTCCCAATAACTTTATCATTATGGAAGGTTCAAAAATAGGTTTTAGTTCAGGGTTTTGCATACACTATGCCATCGAATTTTGATTGATTATCCTAAACCCCTATATATAGTTACTTTTAATATAATTGGCTCCTCTCAATCCAATAATTTTGGGCACAATATACCCCATGTACATACCCCCTATCGTCATTCAAACCATTATCCATAATCATTCTGTTTGTCCCTATCTTTAGTCTATTTTGTCTTTATCTTATGTATATATCAATGAGTGTGTATTTTTGAATGTGTGTGGTTATTTGATTAATTATTTAGCCTTGTATATATTAATTATATTATCTTGTCTATTTAAATAGTATTGTTATAATTTTTTTTAGATTTTTGGGAACAACGATGGCCTCAATGACTCCCAAACCAATTTTGGGCAAATTCACTTAAAAAATGAAGTTCCCCCATGTAATGGGAATTCTAATGTGTCTTTGACTTTTATCATGTCATCAACACATATTCATAGTGTAATATAAAAATGGATTGCATATATTATTAATGGATTCAAAATTGCCACCCATCCCATTTCCTTCCATCCTATCACTATCTAGTCCATCCCTCAGCCAACCTAATCATCCTATTTAATCACCCCTCCATTCCATCACTATCCCACCTCCTTGGTGTAGGAGGACTACTACCCACACCTCATTTTCATGAGACATAAAAATTGACAATAGATTAAAATTTATACCATAGCAATTAGCACATTGACATACATTTTATTTCATTTTACCATTATACACCTCATTATCATTACATCCATATAAAATTTATACCATGACATCCATAACTAAACAAATATCTCATAACATTTCATCACATAACATATCATCTACCAATCCTAAAGCATCATCACGTAATTAACGATCTATTTATCATATCATTAAATCTATATTTAACATCCATCTAATATATTCATCTAAAATATAATCATCTATCTACCATATTACCATAATTATCACATCATTTTCCTCAAATGCATATATCAAATATCTCACTACCTACTCACATCACATAGTAACCATAATATCCAATCATGTAACACATATAAATCCATCAAATCACCTCATATAATATCATACAAATAAAACTAACTCATAATCAAGTCCATGTAATCACATCATAAAATAAGTTAATCATATTGCATCATAATCCATCATATAACTAAAGTAATATATCTATCAAACCCATCTAATCAAATAATAAAAATATCCATAATCAATGCATATCATAAAAACACATAACACAACACATCATATATAAAATCTCATAATAATATAATCAAATGTCCACATGGATTCCATGTCAAAAAATATAACAATGTAAAGGCTCTGTGGGAATCAATGGGTTACAAAATAAAAAAATCCACATCTATATTAGTCTCAGCTAGGGTCTTGGAGGTCCTCTCAGGCACTAATGAGCTGTCTATGATGAGATAGCTTTGAAGGTATCTACACACTATACTAATGGCACTGCTACCTTATATAGATCCCTATAATACTATGCCTCCCACATTAGCCTCATAATGTTCTACATCACTCTGTCCACCCCCTGCTAACATAGCTATGTCTACCTCCTCCTTGGCCCTCTCAGTCACCTTCACCTCTCCCATTATATCTCTAATTTGAGTTTACATCTGGGTAATCTATGCTTGATAACCCACAATCTGTGTATCCTAGCTATGGATCTAGCTCTGAAGCATAATTATTTGAGCATATAATAAAGTGATATGTCCCTGTAAACCAATGACCTATGCTTAAGCCTAGGTTAATTTTAATTCCATCTATGTTGTCTAAGCCTATAACTGAGCCTACAACTAAATTCTCTCTAGTAATCCTAGATATCTCTATAAGTTGTGCATGCACCTTTTTTTAGAGGTGTGCTAACCAAGATCTCTCATCCTTAAACAAAGGCTATTAAGATGGTCCTTCACCATTCCCACTCTTGCTAGCTCCAACATATGTACTACTACTCCCATCTTGGGTCCCACTCCCTCCTATCTGCCCTATCATTGCTACCTGTAGACACCTAAATCTAGCCACCAATGACCTCTAACTAGGTTTGTGACCAATTTCCACCTAAAGTGCACAATTTGGCCTAAAAAAACTAAAATACATTAAATGAGTTGAAATTAATATATTCAAGTGCTGATTTTGGCTAGAGTATCATTACATGGGGTAATGTAATTTATGGACCAGATAACTTTGATCAGATCATTCCAAGTCAAAATGCCAATTTTGCACCTGGGTACTTTGGATTGCTCTTTTCTATCAAAACTCTTACACAAGATGCGTGCCTTTGTTATTTGGTGTTGACAACATCCTAAATGGGATAACGGATCCAACACATCTAACATTCAATCCAGTAAATTTTTGAAACAATAATAAGGCATTTTGATCAATTTGAGTAATTTGTGCACAAAGTGCTTAAATATGCTTAAGAGCTGATTGAACCAAATTAGAGCCTAATCAAGAATTCTATGGAAACTTGTTGAATATATTGTTTTTAGAAATGAATATTAAATATCTACATCATCAAGTGACCTCATTTCTTTGGAAAACATCTCTAGGCCATAAATGCCACAAATATCAAGATTCATGTCTCCCATGCCTTATAATGACCCTCAATGCCTCTTCAATGCCCCTTTTGTCAATGTCATGATGATGATAATTATAGATTTAATTCCAAAAAATTAAATTAGTCCTCAACCACACATCTTCATCTCAAGATGGATGGTTCAGGTTGATTCTGAGCAATCTCAAAAATCTCTAAATAAGAGGCCTTGCCTATTAAATTTTAAGATTAATTTGTGCAAATTTACCATGTCAAATTGATTTCAAGAGCTCTCACATGTAAAATTTATGATGCAAAAATATTGAGCTAAGCCAAGCCACCAGCCACAAAGTGCCAAGGAGAAGAGGAGATATCCAAGCCTCCTTTGATGAAGACTTCATGAGCACAAGTCGAGAAAGCCACTACAACAAGCATTTGGAGCATATAAGGAAGGTGAAGGATTCTTGTTTTTATTTACTTTTTAGTTGTGCTTTTAATTTTATTTTTTTATTAAGATCACCCTAGTAACTAAGCATGAAGGTGTTAATTTAGTGTGTTGTTTGTCAATTTTCTTTGTTCATTTGGTCACTAACACAATACTAATCTCCCTTTCTTAGTCAAATTCCTAGTTCACATTATAGCATGCTCAGTGGGCCCAAATAGCTTCAAAAAATTGATCACAATGCTCCCTCAAGAAACTCACTAACTTTTATTGTGCAGAATCTTGGAGTAGAGGACCCAAAATAATGAAAAAATCAAGAAAAACATGTTTTTTTGTAAGTGGCAGGTTTGACTGGACACAGTCATGGGATTGTCCTACAACTTGTGGTATTATCATTCAGAATCACGGTATTATGCTTAGTCATTTTTATGTTTAGACTAAATTTGTGTTTTTGTGTATGATTAATAATACCGCTACTTGAGAAGTCACGGGATTGTTTTCTAACTCATGGGGTTGCTTAATCGAGTCATGGTATTGTCTAACTATTAGCAGTTAAACAACAATATCATAACTCAAAAAAGTGGTGGGATTGTCCTGTTACTAGTGGGATCATCAATCCAAGTCATGGTATTGTGACCAAACTACCTATGGTTTAAAATAACGTAAATTTTAAAGTTGTAGTATTATCATGCAAGTAGTGGGATTGTCATTCAGAGTCATGGTATTGTGACCAAATGGTTAGTGGTTGTTACAATACTATAACTCTTAAATTTATGGGATTGCTTTATCAAGTAGCAGGTTTGCACCATTGTGTCAACTCAAGAGATCATTTTTATAAGTTAATTATTTCATCTTTAAAAATGATTCAAAGCTAAACTACATGCTAACATTTTTCTTGTAGGACTAGCTTGGAAAATTGCTAAAACATGTTTAGATCATCTTTTGCATGATTTAAAATAAGCTAAGATCTTTATTTTGGTGCTTAATATAGCATTTAGGTGCTTAAGGAAGTTTTTAGCATTAGTTTTGAAAGTTTACAACTTTAAGACCAAGGGGTCAAATGACACCACCAAATCTTTTATTTGGGCTTAAAATTGAACACACTTATCAATTTTGTTTTCATTATTTCAATTAGCACTTTGTTTTTACAAAATATAAGGATGTTGCATATATGCTCTGCCATTTTTCCCCTTTAGGGAACCCTTATAATCAAAAGTACTTTCTTTATTTACAAATTACCTAATCCAAGGCATAGAAAGAACATCATCTAAAGCACTCCCCAAAAACTCACAAAAGTATTGGGTGACCTTGAAAATGACCCTAAAGTTTTTTTTTTTTTTAGTCTTTTATTTCATGAAAACTTGGCTTGCGAGGGGGACTTCATTACCTCCCATGAGTTTTTTAGGGAAGCTTTGATGCAGGGTTTCATCTCTCAAAATTGACTTCACTTACTCCTTCTAAGTTACACATGAGACGTATTTGTATTTGGACATCACACTACATTGAGTGAATAATAGGATGTAGTGGTTGTAAAAAGGACTAGACCTTTTTATAACTAGCCATTACCATGGTCACCCAATTTCTATGCCTATCTTTTGCATCATTTGATGTGAAAGTCATTATGCAATTGATTCTCCTAGAAACATTTGAAAGCTTGCTAGTTTAGTAAACCCCACATTTCCATACCTTTTCTAGGATTTGGACAATTATACCTAGGGTATTTTAGTCATTTTGTTTGATATGTTTTGAGACTAAAACTTGTTTGTTTTTTCATAAGCCATGTCAAAAAAATGTATTTGAGTTGATGAGGGTAGTGTTATGCTACCCAAATCATGTCAAAACATTTTGAGCCTTTTAAGTCTTTGAAAGATAACATAGATCACATCATTCAAGCTTGCTTATGCCGTTAGGCCACTCAATTTATTTCAAGACTAGTTTACCTTGTATCAAAAACCATTGTTTCAAACCATGTTATGCATACCTTTTAGATCTTTGTCTTGTGTTGTCATGCTGTCCAATCTTGTCTAGCTTATTTGGTCAAATCCTAGTTTTCAACATTGAGTTTTTAATTAGCCTTGTCAAGTTTGGATTCAAACATTGAATGATTTCTATTAAGGCCTTAATTTATGGGGCTGATACACATATATTTTTCTTTTGGGTTGCATAACTTTGGTTAATCGATTAACCTAATTTGAAACCTATTGATGGTTTGTTTGACTAGAGCCTATCCTCATCATTATTTGTGCCTTTGATTGGGAGAAACACAACCTTTCTCCAAATGCCTTTTATTTTATTCCTTATGCCAACTAATCATGTTTATGTTTGATTCTGTATGTCAAGTATATGTCAAAGTTGTTTCCAAAGTTATTATATTAAATCAAATCACATCAGCCTTTATTTCAAGTCCAAATTTTGACACCATTTAGCCAAAAGTCCTAGCATATGCCTATTTGTTTGATCCTAGCTTTTGACTTTGTTTTTGGACAAAATACCTAGCAACTCAACTTTTTTCTTTCCTAGTTTAGACCTTGTTTGGAACACTTTGACCGAAACCTTTGACATGCCAATTTTTATTTAGATGCTTGACCTTTTATGTGTAAGATATTTGAAGTTAGACACTTGATGTTAGACAATTTTATACCAAGTCTTATCAAAAACCATTTTGGAGATACAACTCCATATTTAGACCATGCTAAAGATACAGCTCCACTTTCAACCAAGTTTGAACCATTTGTCCATTGGACATAGTTTTTTTGGAGTTTGTAGAACTCTAAGCCTTTTTGTTTTCAGAGCTTTCATCATTTATGTGGATATGTCTAGCTACACCTATGGTGGAGTCATGTATAATCTAACTTATGATAGAATGGCCACACAAAATAAATTTTATGGATTTATTCAAGACTCCAACTGATCCAAAACTCAAAAGCTTTGGTTGAAAGATAATTCAAGAAACAAGAACAAAATAATTCAAATAATGCTATCTCTGAGAAGAGATGTTTTATTGATCAAATTTGCAGACCCAAACATATGCTTATCTCTGAGAAGAGATGTCTGATTTCCATTTTAGGTTACATCTTCATTTATACATGTTTTGAAGGTGTGGGGAGGATATGGAAGGTCACCAATATTGAGGGAGATGAATTGGTTTGACTTCCACGATTTACAACAATACAAAATTCAAGGAATTACTATTTTTAGAAACTTACTATTTTTAGACTGCACTATTAAAATTTAAATTTGGGACACTTCCATTAGGTTTTGGGGGTCAAACTTCATTGAGAAAAGCTCATGCCATCTCATGATGTTCCCCTCATTATTAGCTTTCCAACGGTTTAAATGGCGAGGCAATTGAGCTACGGTGCAAAAGTTATGGCTCCCAATAGTTTCATCATCAATTGGGGTGGGCCCATCACCCGAATTATCATCTAAATTGTTGTCTAGATCACCAACAATGATAATATGATTTGTGAGACAAATTTATATCCACCTCATAATAATCATTCATGGGAAAAAAAGTCATGAAATAGCTCAAAATCCACCTCAAGACCTGGATTGGTACTAAGAGGCTTGTGAAGATGACTTTGAAGACCTGACTATAGATAATGTTATTTGGGATATGGATCTATACGCTCTTTACAATAATCAGTATGTAGAACACAGTCAAGAACTAGCTTATGAACCAAATCATGACTAGGATGAAATGGTTTATGAGGAAGACTTGGATGCTTTGGCTTATGTGAGTAATAATTATCCACAATGCCAAACCATTTATATACCAAGACCTCATCCTTTTTCTTTTGCAAGAAATAAATCTCCATAATGCCCCTTCATCATTTTAGGACCTAGTCCTTTAGCTTGTGCAAGTAATCAAGCCCCACAACACCCTATCATTACCATTTCAGGACTTCATCCTTTGGATCATGCGAGAAATAATGATGCCCAATGCCCTACCATTATCCAACCAAAAGCCATTCCTCATCCAAAACTAGTCCCATCCAAACCTTAACGATCTAATCCTTCAAAAACCAAGCTATGTTCAAAATTGGTATTTTACAACTCATTGGAAACCAAGGCCAAGAGAATCAACCATTTGTGATAAGTCAACATGTGATGAATCAACTATTGATCCTATAATAGTTATTGAGGAGTCTCAGTCTGATGAGCTAGTCTTTGCTAAGTCACTTCTTAATAAATATAACCGCCTTTAGGCAAATCATTGCCTTGACCATGTGCCTATTTTTTAAGAATATCTTATTGACAAGATGGTCTTTAAGGAGTTGTCTCTTGACCTTTTTCTCATCCTAGATGAGTCCCACTTTGACAAAACTAATTTTTTGGTGCCTATTATGCCATCACAGGCCGTTACTTGTTCAAAACCAAATATTCAACAAGACATCATTGTAACAGAGTACCCATCAGATGAAGAATCAAAATTAGAGTCAAATTTTATTCTTTAACCAACATTGGATTTACCATTAGAATTTGAATCAACATGAGTCTCAACATCAGATTTATCATCCCTTGAGTCAAAATTAGATTCAGATACATAATATGTCCATGATTGTTACAACATTGGTTATGCATGTCTCATAGATTAATTTGAATACATTTGTGATCCTTCTACGATTTTTGAGGATGATTACTTTAGCTTCGACATGAGTTATCCTAGTATCTTCTACAAGGAATGTGCAACCTCTCCCCATTCCATTACCATCAACCACCATATCCATATTATTGATATTCCACCTCTCAGAAGTTTTGATTGGGATCAATAGAATCACACTTTGTTGAAATATATCCATGGTGACATAGTAGTTGAAAAAGAGCAAGGAGGCCAAGACCACATTCATGTAGAAGAAGAACAATCTCTTAGTGAAACCTTTTCAAAGGCACTAGGGGACAATCAAAGTCAAAACTCAACATCTTTTAGTGAAACATTTTTAGAAGTGCTAGAAGAAAATCAAAGTCAAAATCCAATGTTCATTAGTAAAACCTTCTTGGAAATGCTACGGGACAACCAAGACAACTTCATTGGTAAAACTTGAGTGAGATACCAATAAATGAGCACAAAAGTTCTTCACTACTTGATGAAGATAAAATCAAAATTGCTTCTTATCTATAACCTAATTATATGATAGCTACCCATAGGCCCAAACAATAGAGAAATCTAATGGTCCTATCAAGAGAATGAGTCTTTGGCCCTGTCACAACCAAAGTTATGTTGAATCTGACATCAACAACATTACGTCTGACTTCAAACCTGATATTCATTTGTTTCCCAACCAATACACATTCCATGATCCTCCATCATTCCATTTCAAAAACAAACCTACCATCCATTATTTGTCCTTATTTACCATCCATGGCCATACTTTCCTTTGTAGAGGCTACAAAGATACTTTGTATTAATGTTTAAAGGAATCAAAATTAATGACCAACAAAAATCACAAAAGCATTCTTGATAACCAAATCTATCTATAGTTCTTGATAGAGAAACTATTTAGACAAGGTGTGGGCTAGAAATTAACATGATCAAGTATTCTGTTTGTGTCATTTGTTGATTAGGACGTACATCTCCCCATCAGTAGGAATAATAGAATAAAAAACCACACCCAAGCCAAAAACATGTACCATACCATTTCACATTACCATGCCATTGCCATTATTACATATCCTTTTTCCATTGTCATATATTCTTCCATTTACCCCATCATTTGGGGGCAACCCTCTATTCATTTTATTCATCTTATCATTCTATTCCTATCTAAAACAAACCGTATGTTTAGTCATCCTACCCAATCTTGTTTTGATCTTGGTTCCTTTGGTTCTTCTTGCACTTTTTGTGAGAGTTTCCAATCAAGTTTCAACAATCAATCCAATCCATGTTTATAATGACAGTCTATGAAATTAGTGCGATAGTTGATATAGCAAGATATCTTTAATTTTCTAACTTATATCAAGTTTATTTATGTGAGCCTAATTATAAATGCCTATGGGCAAATTAGTGTCTCACCAGTCTTGCTACTAATTATAACCGTCTATGAGAAAAGTAGTATCATTGACCTATGCCATTGTATCCTAGTTATAATTGCCCATGGGTAAACTAGGGGCCACACTTATTTATCATGCATTGCCACATCACCTTGCCATTACTATTTTCATTTGACTGGCCATTTGTCAGATTTGAGAACTTGTTGGGACCTAGTTGGTTTTTCCCTACCTTTTGTGTGGATGGAATTACTATGACTTGAGGTCATTTTAGAATTATGTGGGTCATGCTTAATTCATGTTGAGGTCACCTCAGTCACCCTTTTCATACACTCTAGTTGTTTTGTTAGTAACTAAAGCCAAATGCTCTCACCACTTTGTGAGTAGGTATCTTGTCATTCTCTAATGAGTTAAGATACCTCAAAATGTCAAAAACATTCATAACATTTCAAAATACAAAAACATTTGTCCGATTTAAGTCTAGTCAATTATATTTGATTTGCCTTACTGGGGCATGGTCATTGTTAGGATGCTTTCTTTTGATTTTGTTTTTAGGCTTTTTATTTATTTGTTTATTTTAGGTTATTTGTTTGTTTGTTTATTTATTTTTTGTTTGTTTGTTTGTTTATTTTCTTGCCTATTTGTTTGCTTTGAGCACTATTACCTTGACTTGGTCTATATGTTTTTATTGGGTGATTCTTCAAGAAAATTATTCTTGAGTCTATCTATAATCATCCATTAACATTGTCATCATGATTTTTATCATTGGTGCATTATTTTTGAGTGTTTATTAGATTGAGAGTCAGTATTTATGCATATTTTGGCCAAGTCTTCATGGTGTTCTATCATGAAGCCTACCATCACATGCTACAACAAAAATTAGCTTCAAGAAGGTCTACTATTAATGGAGCTACAAAATTTTTCTCCTTGGCACTTGGCAAAATAATTCCATCCCAACCTTGATCAAATCAACCCATTAACCATTCTAGCTGTATCATTGCTAATCAGGATGAGCATCTCCTCATTAGCAGGTACAACTAAATCTTTTCTCACTGATCAATCTTATTCTCCTTGTCATCTCTTTCCTCACTTTACACCCACTCATATTTAATCTGTATTCTAGGTTATATCCTTGAGTTATGCTTGCTAATCACCCCTAACCGGGGTATCATCATCTTAAAAAAATCCAAGTCATTTTAATGATTATAAATGCCTATGGGCAAATCATTATTTTTAAATTTTATTCTTGATTATAACCACCTTTGGAAAAATCAACATCCTTTTTAAATCAATACATGCAAGAATTTTCTTGTTTATATTAATCTCAACCATAGATTAATTCCACCTTTCTTCTTGCTTCTTTTCGAGGGACCGTCCATCAAAAAATGTAACTGCCACTCCCTTGAGGGGACATCATCATAGGATTCCCAAAACCATTTGAAGCTTTATTCTTCAATCATCATCTTCTTTTTGGCATATAGGCCATCTCTAATTATTTGAGAAGACATTGCTTTGCCTATGGTTTGTAACATCTTCCCAAATAGGGGTAAACTATAGACACCTAAGTCTGGCCATCAATGACCTCTAACCAATCTTTTGACCAATTTCCACCTAAATTGCACAATTTGGCCTAAAAACACTAAAAATACATTATATGAGTTAAAATTGATGTATTCAAGAGCTGATTTCAACTAGAGTGTCATTAAATAGGGTAATGCAATTTATGGGCCAACTAACTTTGATCAGATCATTTCAAGTTAAAATGCCAATTTTGCACCTAGGTGTTTTGGATTGATATTTTCTATCAAAAATATTGTACAAGATGCATGCCTTTATTATTTTGTGTTAGCAACATTCTAAATGGGATAACGGATCCAACACATCTGACATCACATTTTAATTCTAATCTAGTCAAATTTTGGACCAATAACAAGGCATTTTGATCAATTAAGTAATTTGTGCACAAAGTGCTTAATTATGCTTAAGAGATAATTAAACCAAATTAGGGCCTAATTAAGACTTTCATGGAAACTTGTTGAATACTTGATTTTAGAAATGAATATTGAATATCTACTTCATTAGGTGACCTCATTTTTTTGGAAGACATCCCTAAGCCATAAATGCCATAACTATTAGGATTCATATCTCCCATGCCTCATAATGACCCTCCATGCCTCTTCAATGCCCCTTTTTTCAATGTCATGATGAGGATAATTATATATTTGATTCCAAAAAATTGAATTAATCTTCAACCACACATCTTCATCTCAAGATGGATGGTTTAGGTTGATTCTGAACAATCTCAAAAATTTATAAATAGGAGGCCTTGCCTATTGAATTTTAAGCTTAATTTGTGAAAAGTTACCATATCAAATTGATTTCAAGAGATCTCACATGTCAAAGTTATGATGCCAAAATATTGAGCCAGGCCAAGCCATAAACCACAAGGTGCCAAGGAGAAGAGAAAATATTCAAGCCTCCTTTGATGAAGACTTCATGAGCACAAGTTGAGCAAGTCACTAAAATAAGCATTTAGATCATCCAAGGAAGGTGAAGAATTATTTTTTTATTTAATTTTTAGTTTTTCTTTTCATTTGTTTTTGTTATTAAGCTTACCCTAGTAACTAGGCATGAATGTGTTAGTTTAGTGTGTTGTTTGTCAATTTAATTTGTTTATTTTGTCACTAACACAATACTAATCTCCCTTTCTTAGTCAAATTCATATTTCACATAGAAGTTCAAGAAGAGCAAAGAGGCCAAGACCACATTCATGCAAAACAAAAACATTCTCCTAGTGAAACCTTTTTGAAGGCGATGGGGGATAATCAAATTTAAAAACCAACATCTTTTAGTGAATTTTTTTTGGAAGTGATAGAAGAAAATCAAAGTCAAAAGCCAATGTTCATTAGTGAAACCTTCTCGGAGATGCTACGGGAAAAATAAGAAAACTTCATTGGGGAAATTGTCATTGAGACACCAATAGTTGAGTATAAAAGTTTTTCACTGCTTGATGAAGAAAAAATCAAAGATCAAATAAAAATAGCTTCCTATCTATAGCCTAATTAGATGGTAGCTAGTTTTAAGCCCAAAAAACATAAAAATATGATGGTCTTATTAAGATAAAAAGTCTTTGGCCCTGTCACAACAAAAGTTATGTTGAATCAAACATCAATAACATTACATGTGATTGCAAGTACTGATCTTCATTTATTTTCCCACCACTACACATTCCATTATCCTCCATCTTCTATTTCACAAACAAACCTACCATCCATTATTTATCCTTATTTACCATCTATGGACACACTTTCCTTTGTAGAGGCTACAAAGATACTTTGTCTCAATGTTTGAAGAAATCAAAATCAATGACCAACAAAAATCACAAAAGCATTCTTGACAACCAAATCTATAAATAGTTCTTGATAGAGCAACTATTCAAATGAGGTGTGGGCTATAAATTAACATGATCAAGTATTCGATTTATGTCATTTATTGATTAGGATGTGCATCTCCACATTTGTAGGAATAATAGAATAAAAAACCACACCCAAGCCAAAAACATACACCATACCATTTCACATTGCCATACCATTGTTGTTATTACATATCCGTTTGCCATTATCGCACATTCATCCATTTACCCCATCACTTGGGGGAAACCCTCTTACCATTTTATCCATCTTATCATTCTATTCTTATGTAGACCAAAGCCTATTTTTAGTCATCCTATCCAATCCTATTTTGATATTGGTTCCTTTGGTTCTTCCTACACTTTTCACGAGAGGATTCCAATTAAGTTTCAATAATCAATCCAATCCATGTTTACAATGATAGTCTATGAAAGTAGTGTGATAGTTGATCTAGTAAGATATCTTTCATTTTCCATCTTATATCAAGTTTGTTTATGTGAGCTTGACTATAACCGCCTATGGGTAAATCAGTGTCTCACCAATCTTGCTACTAATTATAACCACCTATGAGAAAATTAGTATCATTTACCTATGCTATTGTATCCTAGTTATAACTGCCTATGGGAAAACTAGGGGCAACACTTGTTTATAATTCATTATCACACCAATTTGCCATTACTATTTTCATTTGACTAGCCATTTGTTGGAATTGATAACTTATTGGGACTAGTTGGTTTTTCCATACCTTTTGTGTGGATGGAATTACTATGACTTGAGGTCATTTTAGGACTATGTGGGTCATGCTTAATTCATGTTGAGGTCACCTCAGTCCCCCTTTCCATACACTATCACCATTTTATGAGAAACTTAAGCCAAATGCTCTCACCATTTTGTGAGCAAGTATCTTGTCATTCTCTAACGAGTTAAGATACCTAAAAATGACAAAAACATTCATAATATTTCAAAATCCAAAAACACATGTCCTATCTAACCCTGGTCAATTATCTTTGATCCACTTTACTAGGGCATGGTCATTGTTAGGATGTTTTCTTTTGCTTTTATTTTTAGGATTTTTGTTTGTTTATTTTCTTACCTATTTGTTTGATTTTAGCACTATTGCCTTGACTCAGTATATATGTGTTTGTTGGGTGATTCCTTCAGCACATTATTCTTGAGTCTATCCATATTCATCCATTAACATTGTCATAATAGTTTTTATCATTGGTGCATTGTTTTTAAGTGTTTATTAGATTGAGAGTCAATATTTATGCACATTTTGGCCAAGTCTTCATGGTGTTATATCATGAAGCCTACCATCACATGATATACTAAAAATTAGCTTCAAGAAGGTCTTCTATTAATGGAGCTACAAAAGTTTTCTCCTTGGCACCTTGGCAAAATCCTTCCATCCTAACCTTGATCAAATCAACCCATTGACCATTCTAGTTGTATCATTGATAATCAAGATGAGCATTTCCTCATTAGTAGGTACAACTAAATATTTTCTCACTAATAAATCTTATTCTCCTTTTCATTTGTTTCCTCACTTTGCACCCACTCATCTTTAATTTGTATTCTAGTTATATCCTTGAGTTATGCTTGCTAATTAGCCATAATTGGGGTATCATCATCTTTAAAAAATCCAAGTCATTTTAATGATATAACCACCTATGGGAAAATTATTATTTTTGAATTTTATTCTTGATTATAACCACCTTTGGGCAAATCAGCATCTTTTTTAAATCAATACATACAAGCATTTTCTTGTTTGGATTAATCTCAACCATGGGTTAATTCCATCTTTCTTCTTACTTCTTTTTGAGGGACCATCCATCAATAATTGAAATGGCCACTCCCTCAAGGGGACATCATCATAGGCTTCCCAATGACCATTGGAGCTTTGTTCTTTAGTCATCATCTTCTTTTTGGCATACATGCCATCTCTCATTATTTGAGAAGACATTGCTTTGCCTATGGTTTGCAACATCTTCCCAAATAGGGGCAAACTGTAGACACTTAAATCTGGTCACCATTAACCTCCAAATAAGATTTTGACCAATTTCCACTTAAAGTGCACAATTTGGCCTAAAACACTAAAATAAATTAAATGAGTTGAAATTGATATATTCAAGTGCTGATTTTGGCTAGAGTATCATTAAATGGGGCAATGCAATTTATGGGCCAGTTAACTTTGATCAGATCATTCCAAGTCAAAATACCAATTTTGCACTTGGGTGCTTTGGATTGCTCTTTTCTATCAAAACTTTTACATAATATGTGTGCCTTTGTTATTTGGTGTTGAAAACATCGTAAATGGGATAACAGATCCAACACATTTGACATCACATTCTAATTCTAATCTAGTCAAATTTTAGACCAATAACAAGGCATTCTGATCAATTTGAGTAATTTGTGCACAAAGTGCTTAATTATGCTTAAAAATTAATTAAACCAAATTAGATCCTAATTAATAATTCCATGAAAACTTGTTGAATACTTGTTTTTATAAATGAATATTGAATATCTGCATCTTCAGGTGACCTCATTTCTTTGGAAGACATCCCTAGGCCATAAATGCCATAAATTTTAGGATTCATGTCTCCCATGCCTCGTAGTGACCCTCCATACCTCTTCAATGCCTCTTTTTATAATTTCATGATGAGGATAATTATATATTTAAATACAAAAAATTGAATTAATACTCAACCATACATCTTCATCTCAAGATGGACGGTTCAAGTTGATTCTGAGCAATCTCAAAAATATATAAATAGGAGGCCTTGCCTATTGAAATTTAAGCTTAATTTATGCAAATTTACCTTGTCAAATTGATTCCAAGAGCTCTCACATGTCAAATTTGATGCCAAAATATTGAGCCAAGCCAAGCCACAAGCCACAAGGTGCCAAGGAGAAGAGGAGATAGCCAAGTATCTTTTGATGAGGACTTCATGAGCACAAGCAGAGCAAGCCACTATAAAAAGTATTTGGAGCATCCAAGGAAGGTGAAGGATTCTTGTTTTCTTTACTTTTTAGTTGTGATTTTATTTGTTTTTTTAATTAAGTTCACTTAGTAACTAGGCATGAAGGTGTTAGTTTAGTGTGTTGTTTGTCAATTTGCTTTGTTCATTTTGTCACTAACACAATACTAATATCCTCTTCTTAGTCAAATTCCTAGTTCACATAGTAGTTGAAGAAGATCATGGAGGCCAAGAACACATTCATGTAGAAGAAGAACATTCTCCTATTGAAACCTTTTTGAAGGTGCTGGGGGATAATCAAAGTCAGAACTCAGCATCTTTTTGTGAAACTTTTTTGAAAGCGCTAGAAGAAAATCAAAGTCAAAAGCTAATGTTAATTAGTGAAACCTTCTTAGAGATGCTATGGGAAAACCAAGACAAATTCATTGGTGAAAACCTCATTGAGACACCGATAGCTAAGCATAAAATTTCTTCACTACTTGATGAAGACAAAATCAAAGACAAAATCAAAATAACTTACTATCTATAACCTAATCAGATGATAGCTACTCTCAAGCCCAAACAATAGAAAAAGTTGATGGTCCTATCAAGAGAACAAGTCTTTGGCCCTACCACAACCAAATTTATGTTGAATCCGACATCAACAACATTAGATGTGACTATAAGTCCTGATCTTTATTTGTTTTCCCACCACTACACATTTCATTATCCTTCATCATTCCATTTCAAAAACAAACCTAACATCTATTATTTGTCATTTTTTACCATCCATGGCCATAATTTTCTTTATAGAGGATACAAAGATACTTTGTATAAATTCTTGAAGGAATTAGAATCAATGACCAATGAAAATCATAAAAGCATTCTTGACAACCAAATCTACAAATATTTCTTGATAGAGTAGCTATTCAGATGAGGTGTTTTATATAAATTAACATGATCAAGTATTCTATTTGTGTCATTTGTTGATTAGGATGTGCATCTACCCATTAACAGGAACAATAAAATAAAAAACCACACCCAAGCCAAAAACATGTACCATACCATTTCACATTGCCATGCCGTTACTATTGTTACATATCCTTTTTCCATTATCGCGTATCCTTCTGTTTATCCCATTGCTTGGTGGAAACCCTCTTACCATTTTATCCATCCTATCATTCCATTCCTATCTATAACAAAGCTTGTTTTTAGTCATCCTATCCAATCCTGTTTTGATCTTGGTTCCTTTGATTCTTCCCACACTTTTTGTTGTGAGAGGATTCCAATCAAGTTTTAATAATCAATCCAATATATGTTTACAATGACAGTTTATGAAAGTAGTGTGATAGTTGATATGGAAAGATATCTTTCATTTTCCATCTTATATCAAGTTTTTTTATGTGAGCCTAATTACATCTACTTATGGGCAAATTAGTGTCTCACTAGTCTTGCTACTAATTATAATCACCTATGGGAAAATTAGTAGTATTGACCTATACTATTGTATCTTAGTTATAACCACCTATGTGTAAACTAGGGGAAATACTTGTTTATCATGCATTGCTGGATCACCTTGCCATTATTGTTTTCATTTAATTGGCCATTTACCAGATTTGAGAACTTGTTGGGACCTAGTTGGTTTTTTCCTACCTTTTGTGTTGATGGAATTACTATGACTTGATGTTATTTTAGGACTATTGGGTCATGCTCAATTCATGTTGAGGTCACCTCAGTCCCCCTTTCCTTATGGTCTTGCCATTTTGTGGGCAACCTAAGCTAAACACTTTCACCATTTTATGAGTAGGTATCTTGTGATTCTTTAATGAGTTAAGATACCTCAAAATTCCAAAAACATTCATAATATTTTAAAGTACAAAAATATTTGTCTTATTTAAGCCTAGTTAGTTATCCTCAATCTGCCTTACTTGGGCATGGTCATTGTTACGATGCTTTCTTTTGCTTTTGTTTTTAGGCTTTTTGTTTATTTGTTTATTTCAAGTTATTTGTTTATTTGTTTTTTTATTTATTCGCTTGCTTATTTTTTTGCTTTTAGCATTGTTGCCTTAACTTGGTCTATATATGTTTATTGGGTGATTTCTCAAGCACATTATTATTGAGTCTATCCATATTCATCTATTTACATTGTCATCATGGTTTTTTATCATTGGTGTCTTCTTTTTGAGTGTTTATTGGATTGAGAGTTAGTCTTTATGCACATTTTGTCCAACTATTCATGGTATTCTATCATGAAGCCTACCATCACATGCTACAACAAAAATTAGTTTCAAGAAGGTCTAGAATCAATGGAGCCACACAAATTTTCTCCGTGGCACCTTGATAAAATCCTTCCATCCCATTCTTGACCAAATCAACCCATTGACCATTCTAGTTGTATCATTTCTAATCAGGATGAACATTTCCTCATTAGTAGGTACAACTAAATCTTTCCACACTGATCAATCTTATTCTTCTTTTCATCTCTTTTCTCACTTTGCACCCACTCATCTTTAATCTATATTTTGGGTTATATCCTTGAGTTATGCTTTCTAATAAAACATAATTGGGGCACCATCATCTTTAAAAAATCTAATTCATTTTAATGATTATAACCACATATGGGTAAATCATTATTTTTGACTTTTATTCTTGATTATAACTGCCTTTGGAAAAATCAACATCCTTTTTAAATCAATACAAGCACACATTTTCTCATTTGGATTAATCTTAACCATGGGTTAATTCCACCTTTCTTCTTGCTTCTTTTTGAGGGACCATCCATCAACAAATGTAACAACCACTCCCTTGAGGGGGCATCATCATAGGCTTCCCAAAGCCATTTGGAGCTTTGTTCTTCAGTCATCATCTTCTTTTTCGCATACAAGCCATCTCATTATTTGAGAAGACATTGCTTTGCCTATGGTTTGCAACATATTCCCAAATAGGGGCAAACTGTAGACACCTAAATTTGGCCACCAATGACTTCCAACTAGGATTTTGACCAATTTCCACCTAAAGTGCACAATTTGGCCTAAAAACACTAAAATACATTAAATGAGTTAAAAGTGATATATTCAAGTGTCAATTTTGGCTAGAGTATCATCAAATGGGGCAATGCAATTTATGGGCTAGCTAACTTTTATCAAATCATTCCATGTCAAAATGCTAATTTTACACATGTATGCTCTGGATTTATCTTTTCTATCTTTTGCACAAGACATGTGCCTTTGCTATTTGGTGTTAGCAACATCCTAAATGGTATAATAGATCTAACACATCTGACATCGCATTTTAATTCCAATGCAGTCAAATTTTAGACTAATAACAAGGCATTATGATCAATTTGAGTAATTTATGCACAAAGTGCTTAATTATGCTTAAGAGATAATTAAACCAAATTAGAGCCTAATTAAGAATTCCATGGAAACTTGTTGAATACTTGTTTTTAGAAATGAATATTGAATATTTGCATCATTCAGTGACCTCATTTCTTGGAAAGACATCCCTAGGCCATAAATGCCACAAATATCATTATTCATGTCTCCCATGCCTCATAATGATCCTGCATGCCTCTTCAATGCCCATTTTTCCAATGTCATGATGAGTATAATTATAGATTTAATTCCAAAAAATTGAATTAATCCTTAACGACACATCTTCATCTCAAGATGGATGGTTCAAGTTGATTCTAAGCAATCTAAAAAATCTATAAATAGGAGGCCTTGCCTATTGAATTTTAAGATTAATTTGTGAAAAGTTACCATGTCAAATTGATTCCAAGATATCTCACATGTCAAAGATATGATGCCAAAATATTGAGCCAAGCTAAGCCACAAGCCACAAGGTGCCAATGAGAAGAAGAGATAGCCAAGCCTCCTTTGATGAAAACTTCATGAGCACAAGCTGAGCAAGTCATTACAACAAGCATTTGGAGAATCCAAGGAAGGTGAAGGAGTCTTGTTTTTATTTAATTTTTAGTTGTGATTTTATTTTTTTTGTTATTAAGCTCAACCTAATAACTAGGCATGAAGGTGTTAGTTTAGTGTGTTGTTTGTCAATTTGCTTTGTTCATTTTGTCACTAAAACAATACTAATCCCCCCTTATTAATCAAATTCCTAGTTCACACTAAATAATCCTTATCACCTCCATCTACATCCATAACATCTAGACCTCTCTATCCATCTTGAGTATCTTGTGCTAGAATCTGTATCTTCCTACTCTGCAACCTTACCTACACATATACCACTCTTCTCACTACTCTCCTCCAAACCAAAACCCTACATCAAATCAACCTCACCAGAACCCTCTGAGTTCGCCATGCCATGTAGGCTACTATCACCCCTAGATCTGGTATTAGAGTCTATAATTCTCATAATATTAGGGCAAGGTTGTAATAATTTGTGCATGTAAGAGCTCTATCTACTAGACTAACCCAATATGGCCTCTCTCTATCACTCCTAGAAAAAAGATACTCCTCACTTGGCACATCTTGTGGGAGCCCAAACTTCCTTTACACATGGTTAGATTTGTATTAGTCTATAATGAAATCTATCTGACTTTACAAGTAACACTCAATGAGCATATACTGAGTCACCTCAACCTCATCATCCCAGCCAAATTGAAGTCTCATATAGGGCATCCCTATGATATGCTTTGGATATAAATTATGAAATGCTTATCTATAAAATCTCTTCTTTTTAGTGTGGCCTCTCTACACACCCATTAAAATGTACCATCCAAAAACCATAGGTTGATGAGGCTCCCTAGATGCTAGAGTACCTAGAGGTTTCTGAATCATAATGTGATCCCAACTCTAGATCTGTAATAATAGTGACAGATCTAGGCTCACCTTTCCCCTATAAACTCCCAAATGCAACTCTCAATATATATGGGCTAATACCATTAGCCCCCATGAAAAAACCTAAAATATTGCACCATGTTTGTAATCACATTTACTAGTCCCAGGTGAAACCACGAATTGCTCTTGTTTGATATGAGTATGCTGGTAATAAGAGACATCACTACCAGGGTCAACCAATTAATAATCCCCTCTTGAAGGCATCTATTAGTGTCCATGCATTGGTCCTACACACTAACTCATAATCCTCCTGTTAGTATATGTAATGTCATAATCAGTGTGTGTAATATCTAGTAGATCCTATCCCTTATCATCAATAATCATAGAATTTTATAGACATCCTCTAATGTCACTATCAACTATCTAGTAACAAAGTGAAAGGTACTCATCTCTAAGTGCCATCACTTCACTAATGTAGTAATTAGGGCATGATAAATCTACACCATTGACATCATTACTATATAATTTAATCCCATTAGTTCTAATACCCCATAATTTGTAGTAGTTAATCAGTGCATCTTATGTAGAACCTCAAGAAACTAAAAATGAGACACCATCATACCTAAGTCCTCCTACACCAATCACCAACAACCTATCAGTAAATCTATTCCATCATAATCCCTCTCACCTAATCAACCCCCTACCTATAAATCATTTCCCCTCCTAACCTTACCAAACCCTAAACCCATACTAATCTCCCTTGACTAATCCTACTCAATATGTCTACCTATTACCCTAGTGCTTAACCTAATTTAACATCATCCATGTTAACTTAAATCAACCAATCTATAGATCCTCCCCTAAATTATTTACAATACATCTAACCTAATCTTAGTCCCTACCTACTAATCACATTTACCCTTAACCTTCATCATCTAACTAACCCCTGATTACCCCTAAACCATTCTAACTTATTTATTCCCACTTCATCCTAATTTCACTAATCCTAACTAAATTAATCTAAATACCTAACCATCCCTAACCCCCTATCCCTATCCTTCTATCCCCCCATCACTTAGCCATTTTCCCACCCATAAAAATATCACAAGTTGTGACTTTTCCTTAACTAGTGATCTTGACAAAACCACTAATCAAGTCCTATAGTTTTGTATAGCCATAACTCTACCCTCATGGTTATGAAAAATCATGGATCCCTAAATTACAATGCTATGATATGAAAAGATGAGACTTTTAGTAGAATACCACAATTCTCTTAGTAGAGATATTGCAATATCACAGCCCTTGGTGCAACATCACAAGTTACAAGTGTAATAACATGACTGAGGGTACTACCCTCAGTTCTAAAATTGCACCCATGGAACCTTTACCTTAATTAATAAGAAATAAAAGTAAAATTTCATAAAAAAATGATAAAATTATAAGATAAGGATTCATAACTCATTGGTGGTCCAACATCCTTGGGTCTCATAAATTCCTAGACTCTCTTACTGTGGTGTGAAGTTCGGGGGATCCAATCCATGTTTTTAGCTTAAAGGATTTTTAAACCAAGGTTAAAAGTTAAAATGAACCCCCTTTCACTCTTTTATCTTATTAAATCCCCCTTTTCTTTTAACCCCCCATCACCCCCATCACCCCCCAAAACCCTTTTTCTCTTATCCTACCAAATCCAAATCCCATCAACTTAATCAATTACCTTAGCTCATCAATTATCCTCCTTCAGTCATCTAGGGCATCATATTTTTGCATCATCCAAACTCATCCTGAGTCAGAAATACATTGGCTTGAGGTCTCTTAAGAATATTTAAGCAACACCTAGCTGTAATTTTGTGCTTAGAGATAGCTCGATAACTATTAACCCCTAATCCTTGTCCCATACTAGATTAATCACTCGATAATCATACATCATTTTATGCTATACATCTTATGAAAAGTGGCTCCTTATCCTTAATAAAATAATTTGGTATTTATTATCAGTTTTAAATCTCTCCCTAGCATGTGTCCTTACTATGGGAACCATCATCGACTTATAACCTATCTCATCTTTAATTCCTGAATGATGACTTTATTCTTGGAGTTCACATCTTATCAATCAAGTCTCCTTTTAAGACATTAATAATTTATCTATAACCTATCTCTCAAGATCAAGCCATTTTATCCCATAATATATATTCTTGGGGCATCTCAATCATAGCTATATCAAAACTTAGGACATCCCAACCCCATCTCATCATCCTAGTCTTATCCCACCTTGGGACTTTTGATCGAGTGACCATCTGGGTTATTTCTCCCTACATGATCCCTCAAGGGGGAATCATACCTACTAACATCCTAACCATGATTATGGTTTTTTTAAAGACAATTACTCCTTCCATCCTATCCACTTTCAATTTTATGTCAAAGAGGGGCAAAATGTATGCACCTAAATCCGCTCACCTTGATAATTTTACTAATTTCACAAATTTAATCTATAACTATATTTTATAACTAATTAAATAATATCTTATATCCTATTACGTACATCCCATAAACCTTATTCTACCCCTCCAACTAATTAATCACCCTTATTAGTCTACTAACCAAATGTACTTACCTACTAACCTACCCATTAAGCCACTTGCCAATTTAAAAGTATAATTTATTTACCTACCCATCTACCACCCTACTAAATAGCTATCCATACACCCCTAACCCCTAATAGATATTTATAGAATTGGAGAATTATAGAAATATCCTCAAATTTATCCCTTTTCCTCTAGAATTCTCTATTCTAGATATTTCTAAGGAATTACAAATTCTTTGGAAATATCTTAGCTATTGATCCTTCCCTCCATTTCCTTTATAAGCAAACCAATCCCTCCATGAAAAGGAACTTGGAAGCTAGAAAGCCATATTTCTAATTTTCATCCATAACCATCCTTCTTGCATTTATAAAATCCTTTTGTCAAAGCTATTATCAAACCAAAATCCATCGAAAGACATTGTCAAGCATAGTCAAGCAATCTAACACTCAACATAGTTTGTATTCAAATTGATTTAAAAATCTTGGAGGGGAGATACAAGAGGTAAAATTATGGTAAGGAATTTCATTACAAGTATTTGATTATCTGTTCATCCTCTCTATTTTATTTTGTTTATGTTTTGGGTTTTTATTACTAAAAATAATAATATAGAGAGAATTTAAAATTTAGGCTATAACTACTATAGTTGCTAGAAAGATAATCTTTTGTTGACTTATTTCCTACTTCTAATATATAATTATAGGATGATAAAATCCATTATTATAAAAAATGGGTTAATAGATAGTGGTTGAAAAATCCTAAACATATAACAATAAGACTCCCAAATAATCTTTCCAGGTTTGAGTTCATGAATGAGGTGAATGACATGGTCACACTCTTACACAGTGTGGTGGGGAGCCCAAATACAAGGAAATTTTAGACTTGGATGTATAGATACATATGGATTATTCATCAAAATAATAAATATATCAATTAGGAGAAGTTAATTTAATGATTCAATCCATAAATAATTGCTTGAAGTCATAAAAACTTCTAGATTCTACATAAATTCATATTTAGTCTATGTAATTGCTAAGAAGAGGTTCTATGGTGGGTTGAATCAGGTAGGAAACACTAAAACTACAAAAATATATGAGTTCTACCATTAAATTACTCAAAAATAAAGTGCTCATCACTTTTTAAGAGTAAATGATGCATTTTTTAGTATGGAATTCAAATGTTTGAAAGAGACCATACAACATGAGGATATATATAGAGGCATCAACAAAGATTGCTAGATGGGGAGCCTGGTTCATTAAATTTATCACTTTATATTATCTACATATTTATGGATGTGAGTTTTTACCATACATTCTTCCTAGGTATGTTGATAACAAATGGGCTTTAATGGAACTAGTGAGACAATTGGTTGAGACTCCTAAATTCTTAGCCAATAAACAAAAAGCCAGGTTAAAATTTCCTATCTCTATAGGTAGGTATACATGTTCATCACTAGATAAATCAAATTAAGTTGAGGAAGAGATGACATATGTTACTCTAAGACCATTTAAAAGTATATATTCATTTTATATAAGTGGTTTAGTCTCAAATGTCTTTGGTTCTTCATATAAACATGTGCCATATTTTAACTGGATTGTAATGATGAAAAAGATGTGAGAATCAGGGATTATTCATGATTTAGAATAAAATAGGTCAAGGCATTTGGGATTGAAAAAGTCCCTAAGAAAATATTGGATGATGAAAATACATTAGATCTTGACTATCAGAAATAAAAACTTGAATCTAAACCAATTCCCAAGGTTGACTAGAGAAAGAAATAATCAACCTCTCTTATGAGTAGAACTCAAGGTGTGTTTGAGATAACATTATAATGGTTGAAAGATAGGGGAGTTAATGTTGATAAGGTAGGTTTCCAACCACCACCAATAATAGAGGCCAAATTGGGAAGATTTCATAAACAATGACACGCTAAAGTTGAGATGTCTCAAACAACCAATGAAAGTGAAGATATTCTAGAAATAGAAGAAGGGGCTAAAAAAGAAGATACTAAAAAAACTAATATAAGTTACAGGCCTCTCAAATTGATAATAAAATTTTTTGGGAAAAATTATTCTTGTTCTCCTAGTGTTTCTATTTTTGAAGATGTTCCTCTTGACAATTTTGTTCAATCTCAAACATTGGTAACAAATACCACTCAACAGTTTTTTGCATCTGATACTTCATTGTTACCTCCATCTTCTAATAAAATTGATGGTTATTTAACTCTTCCTATTTCACAAAGTCCTAAAGTTCTCCTTGAATCTTCATCTAAAACTCCAATTGATTTGGTTGAAAAAGAGAAGGATGAGATAATGTCAAAAAAATCCGAATATTTAGAAGTTATTCTCCCTTCTCATGAAATTTCAACAAAACCTAATCTATTCAAATGAAATGGCATATTACTATTGTTTAAATTCTTGATTGGTTATATGAGTTAGTAAAGAAGATAAAGAAAATTGTTGAACCTCAAGAGATTGATTTTGATGCACTAGCTAATCTTCCTCCACAAGTAGCAAAGAAGCCCGAAACTATGACACGAGTAGTCACAGATAAAAAGGGAGACATATATGTAGAAGTAGTTATTTCCCCTACATAAAAGGACAAAGATAGTGTCAATGCTTTAGATTATCATATATCAAAAATACATTTGGGAAAATCTACAAGGTAAGGAATGAAAGAAGATGCTCAAACTGCTATTGGCACTTTATTTTAAAAGATGGATCATGATAAAGTAACCAAATATAAACTCAGAGAGAAAATTGAGAAATTAACAATAGTAGTCCAAAAATTTATAAAACTAATTCAATATTCTTCCTCAATTGCTCATTAGATTTTAGATACCAAAACACTGAATGTAGTAGAAGAAATTGGGCATATGGGTAAAGTAACAAAGGAATGGTTTGAGGAAAATTTTCAACATGGTATTATTTATACCTAGACTAAAATGGATATATGTTTTGAGATCTAATTAGAATATGATGATGTGACAAAGGAAGAAGACAAATATGTTAAGGAAAAGTAGAAATGGAATGAATTACTTTTTGAGTTAAAATAATTCTTTAATGTCAACCCAGAAAATCTTATTCAAGAAAAAATCATTAAGAAAGATGAAGTTGTATACCTTAATAAAATTCATGGAGATACAAAGATCAAAATTTGCATAATTGAAGAAGGTATAAAGAATTTCAATGACTCTAAATCCATGGGAGGAGGGGCTATTATTGATATAATGGGATGACTTGAAAAACTACCATGCACAATCACTGATGAAGATAGAAAAGTGATTTCCTTAGATGTTGTCATCAATAAATTTAATAAGAACATTGAAGATATTATACTCCTAAATCTACATTCAATCGTGGATCAATTCAAATATTGATAAAATATTAGCTTAGCTTAGACAGTATTAACAAAATGATAGAACTGTATTGTGATGTAGAGATAGATTTCACATACTCAGATGGTCCAGATGAAGAAAAGATTATTGAGATCCTACATAAATTTGATAAATACCAAAACTAGAAAAAGAAGTTGCTGTAATAGAAAGAGAAGACTCCCATTGTCCTAAATGAGGAAGAAATAAAATAATTTATCAAATTTTTTGGTGAAGTTTCCAACTTGGAATTTTTGATTCATATTTTTTGTTAGTAATTTTTGGTGAAGTTTCCAACTTTTATTATGTGAAATTGTACTAAGTTATTTTTGAAAATTTTGAGTCGTGAAAATTTATCAATGCACTTTTGCAAGTCATGTAAATTTACTAATGTACTTTTTCAAGTTGTGTAAATTTCCTAACATATTTTTACAAGTTTCAAGTTTTCTAAATTGCCTAACATGTTTCTACAAGCTTCTAAAAATATAAAAAGGTGGTTGTGCTCCATAACCACCCATTATACACTATAATATGAGTTAGGGACTCATTTGTAAGGGTATTTATAGTTAAAATTTTGAAAAAAATGTTTTTGGAAGAGGAGATTGTATCTACAACCTAACAAGGATAAATACAAGGAGATTTACAAACTTTATGTTTGAGTTTTCTTTGTAGATTATGTATGTATTTACTATCTATATGTTTTTGATTATTTGTTTTTACAATGTTATCACAATTGTTATAACTAGTCAAAATTATGAAATTTCATTGTAGTATTTCTTTTCGAATCTACATTTGTTATTTTCATTTTGGAAAAACCTTGGTGGAGTTAGAGAGTAATTTTTTACTTTTTTGGCAAGGAAATACAAAGTGATAATTATTTTTTGTTATTAATTATATAATTACTTTGGTGTATGTTGTGCATTTTTATAAAAATATATATGTCTTTCCTATCCATTGAATGATAGAGGTTTCCTATTAGATATTATATCCTACTTCCTTGACATTTTTATTTCCTTCATATCTCTCTTTCATATTTTTCTTACTTTAACCTTTTCATATGTTTTGGTTAAAAGTACTACCCTGATAAAACCATTTTTATGTAAATATTTCCCTTTGTTGCATATTTTTAGATTTAAATAAAGGTAGATCCACCTACTAATAGAAGAGTGAATCTATCCCCTAATTATTGATAATAAATGTCTATTTGTCTACTTGACAAATTTTTGAACAAAAATTAGGTAAGCTACACATTCGATGGAAGGGACCTTACATCATTCATGATGTCTCGCAAAAAGGAATGATTGTCTTCAAATATATTCAGGGAGCTATGAACATAGGATTGTAATAAGGGGAGATTAGTATGATGTTAGTGAATGAAATCAAAATCTAAACAAACCACATTAATGCTAACACCTTAAGCCTATCTCAAGGGGGGGCATAATAACAAAATTAAATGAGAAACATAACTATAATGCAAAATAAAAATAAATCCTTCACCTTCCTTGGATGCTCCAAATAGCTTGTTGAAGTGGCTTAATCGGCTTGTGCTCAATGAGTCTTCATCAAAGGAGTTGTTTGGCTCTTTGTCTCCTTGGCCTAATGGCTTTGTGATGGATTTGGCTTAGATCAAAAATTGGTCAGTATAACACTAATTTTATAAGTTTGGAATCATTTGTGCATGATAACCTTCCACTATCCAAGCTAAGAATTATGAGTGTGAAGCCTTCTATTTATAGATTTTGTAAAATGATTAGAATGCACCTAAACCGTCCATCTCAAGATGAAGATGTGTGGCTAATAATCCATTCAATTTTGGAGGCTAAATTCAGTAAATTCCCTCATAAATATTTGGGATAGAGAGGAATTAAAGAGGCATGGAAGGTCTTAATGAGGCATGGGAGGGTTTAATGAGATATTTTATGCATTTATGGCCTAGGGATGTCTTCCCAAGAAATGATGTCACTTGATGATGTAGATATTCAATATTAATTTCCATAAATAAATATTCAACAAGTTGCATGGAAAATTAACTTAATTTCTTGATCTAAATTAATTAGTCTTAAACATGATCTATCAATTTTGGTGTAAATCTTGGCAATTGGTGCATAAATTAATCAAATTGGTCAAAATGTCATATTATTGGCTCAAAATTTGAATGGATTGGAATTAGGATATGATGTTAGATGTGTTGGATCCATTATCCCATTTATGATGTTGCCAACAAAAAATAATAAGGGCATGTGTCTTGTGTAATAAATTTGGTTAAAAAGATCAATGTAGAGTACCCAAGTGTGAAATCATTATTTTGACTCAAAATGACTTGATGAAAGTTAGCTACTTCATAAATTACATTGCCTCACTTAATGATACTCTAGATAAAATTGGCACTTGTATATAACAAATTTGAACCATTTAACATATTTTAGTGTTTTTAGGCCAAATTGTGCATTTTTCTAGAAATTGGTCAAAATTCTGATTGGAGCTCATTGGTGGCCACTTTTAGGTGTTTATAATTTCCCCCTATTTGGGAAGATATTGTAAACCATAGGCATAATAATGTCTTTTTGAATAATGAGGTATTTTATGCCAAAAAGAATATGATGACAAAAGAAAAAGCACTAAATGGTATTTGGGAAGCCTAGGATAATGTCCCCTTGAGGGAGTGGCTATCAAATATGTAGATGGATAGTCCCTCAAAAATAAATAAGAAGAAAGGTGGAATTAACCCATAGTTGATATTAATCCAAATGAGAAAATGCTTGCATGCATTGATTTAAAAAGGATACTGATTTGCCCAAAGGCAATTATAATCAAGAATAAAAGTCAAAAAAATGATTTGCTCATAGGTGGTTATAATCATTAAGATGACTTGGATTGGATAAAGATGATATTTGATATGGTTGTGCCCTATCAAGATAGATTAGAAAGCATAACTTGAGGATATAACTTGGAATATAGATTAAAGATGAGCAAGTGTAAACATAGATGTGATGGTCTAAGGACTAAAGAATCTATAAACAACCAAACATATGAAGATGCTCAAAGGGATGGATAAAAGAATGAGATTAATCATATAGAAAAGATTTAGTTGTACCTACCAACGAGGAGATGCTCATCCTTATTATCAATAATACAACTAGAATGGTCAATGGATTAATGTGATCATGATGGGTGAAAGGATTTACCAAGATGCTAATGAGAAAATTCTATGGATACGTTGCTTTTATACCTTCTTAAAGCTGATTTTTACTGTAGCAAGTGATGGCAGGCTTCATGATAGAACACCATGAGGACTTGGTCAAAATATGCATAAGGATTGACTCTTGATCTAATAAACAATTGAAAATAATTCACCAATGATGAACACCATGATGATAATGTTGATATATGAATATGGATAGAATCAAGAATAATGTGTGAAAGGAATCACCCAATGCATACATATAGATCAAGTCAAGACAATAGTATTGAAAGCCAACAAATAATCAAGAGAAAAAACAAAGAAAAAAATAGAAAGCACATAAATAAACAAATAAATTGAAATAAACAAACAAATAGAAAGCCTAAAAATAAAATCAAAAGAAATCATCCTAACAATGACTTTGCCCCAGTAGGGAAGATCGAGGATAACTAGCTAGGCTTAGATAGGACAATGTTTTTAGATTTTGAAATTTTATGAATGTTTTTGGAATTTTGAGGTATCTTAACTCATTAAAGAATGATAAGATACCTAATCACAAAATGGAAAGAGTGTTTGGCTTAGGTTTCTCACAAAAATGAGAGAGCACATGGAAAGGGGGACTAAGGTGACCTCAACATGAATTGAGCATGACCCACATAGTCTCGAAATGACCTCAAGTCACAATAATTTTATCCACATAAAAGGTGATGAAAAACCAACTAGGCCCCAACAAGTTATCATATCTAAAAAATGGTCTATCAAATGAAAACAACAATGGTAAGGTGATACGATAATGCATGATAAACTAATTTTGCCCATAGTTTTCCCATAGGTAGTTATAACTAGGATACGACAAATTAGATCAATGATACCAATTTGCCCATAAGTAGTTATAATTAGTAGCAAGATTAGAGAGACACTAATTTACCCCAATAGGTGATATAATTAGGATCACATAAACAAACTTGTTATAGGATATAAAATGAAAGATATATTTCCAGGTCAATTATCACACTACTTTCATAGACTGTCATTTAAACACAGAATTTGATTGATTGGTGTAATTAGATCAGAATCCCCTCAGAAAAAGGTTAAATAAGAACCAAAAGAACCAAGATCAAAATAGGATCTAGTAAGATGACTTAAAATAGGATTGGGTCTAGATAGGAATGGTATGGTCTTACTTAAGATAATGATGGGTTTTGATAGATTGGATAAGATGGTAAAAGGGTTTCCCCCAAGTTATGGGGTGAATGGCATGATATTTGACAATGATAAATGGATATGGAAATTTTAAATGGAAAATAAAAACATGGTACATGTTTTTAGACTAGGTGATTATTGGTTTTGATGTGTTTGGCCTAGGTACGGTAAAATGGCATATGATTATGTTGTTCCTGCTGAAGTGGAGATGCACATCCTTATAAAAAAATGATATAAATAAAATATGTGATCATGTTAATTTATATCCACACCTCATCTGAATAGCTACTCTATCAATAATTGGATTCAAATTTGGATGCTGATGATGTTATTATGATCCTCATTGTTTGTTGATTTTGATTCCTTCAAGCATTGAGACAGTATTTTTATAGCCTCTGCAAAGGAAAGTACAACTATGGATGGTAAATAGGGACAAATGTTGGTTGATATGTTTGATTTGGAAATGGAATGGCATATGATAATGGAATGTGTAGTGGTTGGGAAACAGATTAAGATCAATAATTTTAGGCACACACAATGTTTTTGATTGTAGATTTGACATAACTTTGGATGTGGTAGGGCCAAAGACTTGTTCTCTTGATAAGACCACCAATGTTTTCTACTATTTAAACCCAATAATAGTTTCCATCTAATTAGACTATAGAGTGGAAGCTATTTTTATTTGATCTTTGATATTTTCTTCATTAAATAGCGAAGTACTTTTGTGCTCTACTATTGGCACCTTGAAGAGGTTTCTACCAATGAAGTTATCTTGATTGTCCCATAACACCTCCAAGAAGGTTTTAATAATGAACATTGACTTTTGAATTTTATTATATTCTATCACCTTTAGAAAGGTTACACTAAAAGATGCTGAGTTTGAACTTTGATTGTCTCCTAGCACCTCTAAAAAGGTTTCACTAGGAGAGTGTTCTTTTGCATGAATGTGGTCTTGGCCTCCTTGATATTTAAATTCTATGTCACCATGGATGGAGTTCAACAAGGTGTGATTCTATTGGTCCTAATTGAGACTTGTGGGAGGAAGAATGTCAATAATATGGCTATGTTGGTTGGTGATGATGTCATGTGGAATGGTAATGGAATGGGGGAAGGCAACACAATCCTCATAGAAAATACTAGGAGAACTTATGTCTAAGATGAATTAATCATCTTCAAAAACCATAGAAGGATCAATAATATATTCAAATTTATCTACAAGGCATGCATAACCAATATTGTAATAGTCACAAACATATTTTATATCCAAATTTGGTTATGACTCAATGGACTCTGAATCTGATGTCAAGATTAATGTTGATTTTGATTTTGATGCCAAATCTGATGTTAGTTTAAGAATATAACTTGAATCTAACTCTTATTCTTCATCTGATGAGTGTTCTATTATAATTATGTCTTGTTGAATGTTTGGTATTGGATAAGTAATGGCATGGTGGGTTCCACATAAACTAGCTCGTCAAAGTGAGATTCTGTAATGATGGAAAAAATGTCAAGAGATAACTCCATAGAGATTATCTTATCAAGGGGAGACTCTTAAAAAATAAGCATATGTTCAAGGTAATGATTTTCCCAAAGGTGGTTATAATAATTAAAAGGTGACTCAATAAAGATTGGCTCATTAGATCGAGACACCTCGATAATAGGTATAGGATTAAAAGGTGATTCATCACATGTTGATTTATCACAAATGGTTGGTTTAATAAAAACATCTTAGATCGATTGGTTTTCTTGGCCTTGGTTTCTAATGAGTTGGAAAATACCAGTTTTGAACACAACTTTGTCTTCAAATGATTGACTTGGTTGAGGGATTGATTAGATCAGTACTAGATAAGGAATGACCTGTGGTTGGATAATGATAAGGTGTTGTGGATCTTGAATGCTTACACGGGCCAAAGGATGAAGTCATAAAATGGTAACAATAATTTGGTATAGAGGTTGATTGATCACACAAGCTAAAGGAATAGGTCTTGGAATGATGAAGGGGTATTTTGGAGCTTTGTTGCTCACATAAGCCAAAAGATGAGGTCCTATAAGGACAAGTTTGGGGTGTTATGGAGTTTGGTTGGTCATACAAGCCAAAAGATGAGGTCCTAGTATGGAAATGGTGTGATGTTATTATCTTGGAATATAAATGGTATGATGTGGTGGATCCTGATTACTCACATAAGCCAAAACATCCAAGTCCTCCTTATAAACCATGTCATCCCAGTCAGGATTTTGAATTGGATTGTAAGCTAGTTATTGATTGTGTTCTATGTATTGATTATTATAAAGAGAGCATGGATCCATATCCCAAACAACATTATTTGTAGTTGGGTCTTCAAAGTCCTCCTCATAAGCCTCTTCATACCAAACAAAGTCTTGAGTTGGATCATAAACAAGCATTTAGTTATAGTCAATTTGTGTGGCCATTCTATCATAATTTAGATTGTACATGACTCTACTATAAGTAGCTAGTCATATCTACATAAATGACAAAATCTATAAAAACAAAAAGGCTTAGAGTTTTAAAAACTTTAAAAAGCAATTTCCAAAGGATAAAAGGTACACACATGGTCTAACTTGGTTGAAAGTGGAGCTGTATCTACAATATGGTCTAAAAATGAAGCTGTATCTCCAAAATGGTTTATGTTAAAAGTTGGCATAAAATAGTCTAACATCAAATGTCATACACATAAAAGGTCAAGCAATGAATAAAAACTAGCATGTCAAAGTCTAGGCCAAAGTGTTCCAAACAAGGTCTAAACTAGGAAATGGAAAAGTTGAGTTGCTAGGTCTTTTGTCCAAACACAGAGTCAAAAGCTAGACTTGAAATAAAAGATGATTTGATTTGATTTAATCTAACAAGTTTGGAAAAAAATTGACATAGACTAGACACAAAATTAAACATAAACATGATCAGTTGGTATAAGACATGAGGCAAAAGACACCTAGAGAAAAGATTGTGTTTTCCTAAATAAAGGCATAAACAATGGTGATGATTAGGATCTAAGAAAAATAAGTGATAGTTTTCAAATTTGGGTGATCAATTAACTGAAGTTATGCAACCCAAAAGAGAAATATCTATGTATCAGCCCCATGAATTGATGTCTAAACAAAAATCAATCAATATTTAAATCCAAACTTGACAAGGTTAATTAAAAACTCAACATTGAAGACTAGGATTTGACCAGATAAGTTAGACAAGATTAGACAACATGACAACACATAAACAAGTCCAAATGGCATATGTGACATGGTTTTAAACAATGGGTTTGGTACAAGTCAAATGAGTTTTGAAACAATTTCAATGGTATAATAGTGTTAGCATGCTATAATGATGTAATCAATGTTATATTTCAAGACTCAAAAGTACAAACTCAATATCTAATTTGGGTAGCATAACGGTACCCTTATCAGTCAATTAACACACACACACAAACAAGTTTAGAAAAAAAATTCAAGGCACAAATGTGGTGTAAAATGGTTAGCATGACACCTCTTTAGACAAAAGAGTGATGTATAAAAAAATTGGTTTGGATGTGGCTATAAATAAACACATAAGTTTTAGTCTCACAACACCAAACAATAAAAATAAAAAAATACAATTAAGTAAATCACCCTAAATCCTATCAAGGGTGTGGTAAAATGGGGTTGACTAAAACTAATTAGTTTTCAATCATCTAGATGGATCCCATGCATAAGGATTTCACATCAAAATGCCAAAAAAACAACACATCAATTGGGTTTGTGACACTTGGATTGTTGTAAATAGGTCTTGCCTTTTTTACAACCACTACATCCATCACTCATTCAGTGTAGTATGACGTCTAATATGCTCAAATGTTTTAGGCTTAGTCCCAATGATAGGAAATGGTTTAACCTCTCATACTGTCATCCTAGTGGGGTGATCCCAATTTATATACCCCCCTATGGAAAGGGGTTGAAGATAATGTTGGGAGGTGAATTATTAGGTCAAGGCTTCCCTAAAGACCTCATGGGAGGTAATAAAGTCCCCCTCATAAGCCAAAATGCATGAAAAATAAAAGACAAGTAAAAAGACTTTATGGTCACTTTTAGATCACCCAATACTATGTGAGCTTGGGTAGAGCTTAGGTGACGTTCTTTTTACATCTTAAACTAGGATCAAATGTGATAAGAAAGTGATTTTGATCACCTGAGTTCCCTAAAGGGGACAAGGGGAGAGTATACACACCTTTCTCTTTTTGTGAAAATAAGAAATAAACAAACACGATATGATAAATGAACATTTGAAAAATCAATGAAACTACATGATGTTATGTTCATTTTAAGACACCAAACAAAATGTGTTGTGAAGTTTGGCCTCTTTGACATTGATGGAACTTGTAAAAAACTTGATAAACATCCATGGCATAAAAAATTAAATAGGTTCTTTTTAGACACCAAATAGACAATTTAAACAAGATTAAAAAAAATTTAGAATTTGATTAGGTCCATTATTTAGACACCAATTTAAATGTTTGGATTATGTTCATGGCCCCTTGGTAAATTTGAAAGATCATTGATAAACAAAACAAAACAAAACATAACATAACCATGTTTATTTTAAACCCAAAATTCTAAATGTGTATGTTTTAGCATGTTTATTTTAATCCCAAAGAAGTGTGAAAGATTAGACATGTTACTTTTAAACCCAAATTGAAATGTTTATTAATAAAAAAACAATAGAATTGGTTTCTAAACTAGCCTTTCAAATTAAAAAAACAAGATTATGAATGCCTATTTATAAGCTCTTTTATGGATTGGATTTAAGTAGAATAGTCATTGATCGATAAAGACTGTAGATAATGACTTATTGACCTGAAGGCAAAACCATAAAAGATAAACACATTAGGTTAGGATTGGTTAGAAAAAATCTTAATAAAACTTGAAAGGTAAGGATTAGACAAAGAAACCACAATTCAGTGAAACCAAACAACTATGATTAGAAACATTAAAAAAGTTCAAATTCCTATTTCAAGATTTTGTGAAAAAATTATGTAAATTTAAGCTAAACTAATAGCATATTCTAAAAATTTAGGATAAAACACATGGTTTTAAAAAACAAATCATAAAAAATGGAGTCTGTATGACCCCAAACCAAGCTCTAGAAGATGGCTTATTAGCTTACTACCCTGCACAGTGATCGTCGATAGTTGTACCTAACTGTTGATGGTTTAACGTGACCTTCAATGGTTGAAAATGACCATCGATGGTTGAATTGACCATCGACAATTACTATGTAAAATTGCGATAAATAAAATGGAAAAATAAAGTTAGAAAATAAAATTTATAGAGTGTTAAGCATCCAAATATTAATTTAAGACTTGTATATTGATCTTCTTAGTATGTAGGATGCATTAGGTCTCACCAAGAGTGCCATTTGTGAACAAATGATTGTAATAAGGGGAGATTAGTATGGTATTCATGAATTAAATCAAAATCTAAATAAAAGGCATTAATGCTAACACCTTAAGCCTATCTAAAGGGGGGAACATAATAACAAAACTAAATGAGAAACAAAACTAGAATGCAAAAGACAAAGAAATCATTCACCTTCCTTGGATGCTCGAAATAGCTTGTTAAAGTGGCTTGCTCAGCTTGTGCTCAATGAGTCTTCATCAAAGGAGTTGTTTGGCTCTTTCTTTCCTTGGCTCCAATGGCTTTATGATGGATTTGTATTGGATTAACAATTGGATAGTATAACACTAATTGCATAAGGCTTTGGAATGATTTTTGCATGATACTTTACACTATCCAAGCATAAAATTCTTAGTGTGAGGCCTTATATTTATAGATTTTTCAAAATGATCAAAATGAACCTAAACCATCCTTCTCAAGATGAAGATGTGTGGCTAATAATACATTAAATTTTAGAGGATAAATTTAATAAATGCCCTCATAAATATTTGGGATAGAGAGGTATTAAAGAGGCATGGAAGGTCTTAATGAGGCATAGGAGGGCTAAATGAGATATTTTATGCATTTATGACCTAGGGATGTCTTCCCAAGAAATGATGCCACTTGATGATGTAGATATTCAATATTAATTTCCAAAAATAAATATTCAATAAGTTACATGGAAAATTAACTTAAGCTCTTGATCCAAATTAATTAGCCTTAAACATGATTTATCAATTTTGGTGCAAATCTTGGCAATTGGTGCACAAATTAATCAAAATGGTTAGAATGTTGTATTATTGGCTTGAAATTTGATTGGATTAGAATTAGGATGCGATGTTAGATGAATTGGATCTATTATCCCATTTAGGATGTTGCCAACATAAAATAACAAGGGCACATGTCTTATGCAACAAATTTGGTAGAATAGAGCAATCCAAAGCACCCAAGTGCAAAATCATCATTTTAACTCAAAATGATTTGATCAAAGTTAGATACTTCATAAATTTCATTACCTTACTTAATGATACTCTGGCTAAAATTAACACTTGTATATAAAAAATTTGAACCATTTAACATGTTTTAGTGTTTTTAGGCCAAATTGTGCATTTTGATATAAATTGGTCAAAAGCATGGTTGGAGGTCATTGGTGGCCATTTTTAGGTGTTTATAGTTTAAACTTATTTGGTAAGATGTTGAAAACTGTAGGCATAACAATGTCTTCTCAAATAATGATAAGGTCTTGTATGCCAAAAAGAAGATGATGATCAAAGAAAAATCTCCAAATGGTGTTTGGGAAGCCTAGGATGATGCCCTCTCAAGGGAGTGACCTTCACATATGTAGATGGATGGTCCCTCAAAAAGAAACAAGAGTAAAGGTGGAAAAAACCCATGGTTGAGATTAATCCAAATGATAAAATGCTTGCATGCATTGATTTAAAAAAGATACTAATTTGCTCAAAGGTGGTTATAATTAGGAAAAAAATTTGAAATAATGATTTACCCATAGGTATTTATAATCATTAAGATGACCTAGATTGGATAAAGATGATGTTTAATATGGTTGTGCCCTAGCGGGGTGGATTAGCAAGCATAAATCGAGGATATAATCTATAATATTTATTAAAGATCAGTAGGTGTGAACATAGATGTGATGGTCTAATGACTAAAACATCCACAAATAATCAGGCATATGAGGATGCTCAAAGTGATGAAAGAGATGGATAGAAGAATGATATTGATCATATAGAAAAGGTTTAGTTGTACCTGTTAATGAGGAGATGCTCGTCCTTATTAGCAATAATACAACTAAAATGGTCAATGGATTAATTTGATCATGATTGGTGAAAGGATTTACCAAGATGCCAATGAGAAACTTTTATGGCTCCATTGCTTGTAGACCTTCTTGGAGCTGATTTTTGTTGTGGCATATGATGGTAGGATTCATGATAGAACACCATGATGACTTGGTCAAAATATGCATAAGGACTGACTCTTGATCTAATAAACAATTAAAAATAATGCACCAATGATAAAAACCATGATGACAATGTTGACGTATGAATATGGATGGACTCAAGAATAATGTATGCAAGGAATCACCCAATGCATACATATAGACCGAGTCGAGGCAACAATATTGAAAGTAAATAAATAGGCAAGTGGACAAATAAACAAACAAATAGAAAGCACACAAATAAACAAACAACTTGAAAAAAACAAACAAACAAAAATCCTAAAAATAAAATCAAAAGAAAGCATCCTAACAATGACTTTGCCACATTAGGGTGGATTGAGGATAACTAACTAAGCTTAAATAGGACAAATGTTTTTGGATTTTGAAATTTTATGAATGTTTTTGGAATTTTGAGGTATCTTAACTCGTTAGAGAATGATAAGATAACTACTCACAAAATAATGAGAGTGCATGGAATAGGGGACTAAGGTGATCTCAACATGAATTGAGCACAACCCACATAGTCCAAAAATGACCTCAAGTCACAATAATTCCATCCACAAAAAACCCAAGGAAAAACCAACTAGGTCCCAACAAGTTCTCAAATCCAACAAATGGCCTATCAAATGAAAACAACAATGGCAAGGTGATGCGGTGATGCATGATAAAAAAAATTTGCCCCTAATTTTCTCGTAGGTGGTTATAACTAAGATACACTAGACTAGATTAATGATACTAATTTACCCATAGGCAGTTATAATTAGTAGCAAGACTAGTGAGACACTGATTTTCCCTAGCATGTAGTATAATCAGGCTCACATAAACAAACTTGACATAGGATGAAAAATGAAAGATATCTTGTCAAATCAACTATCACGCTACTTTCATATACTATTAATTAAACATGGAATTTGATTGATTGGTGAAACTAGATCAAAATCCCCTCACAAAAAGGTGTGGGAAGAACCAAAGGAACCAAGATCAAAATACGATCATGTAGGATGGCTTAAAATAGGCTTGGGTCTAGATAGGAATGGTATGAGAGGATGGTATGGTCTTAATTAGGATAATGATGGGTTATTATAGATTAGATAAGATGGTAAGAGGTTTGTGCCCAAGTGATGGGGTGAATGGCAGGATATGTGACAATGACAAATAGATATGGCAAGTTGAAATGATAAATAAAAATGGCATTGTACATGTTTTTGGCTTACGTGATTGTTAGTTTTTGATGTGTTTAGCCTGGGTATGGTAAAATGGCATATTATTCTATTATTCTTGCTAAAGTGGAGATGCACATCCTGATCAAAAAATGATACAAATATAATATGTGATCATGTTAATTTCTATCCCACACCTCATATGAATAAATGCTCTATTAAGAACTGGCTATAGATTTGGATGCTAATGATGTTATTGTTATCCTCATTGGTCATTAATTTTGATTAATTCAAGCATAGAGACAAGATATATTTGTAGACTCTATAAAGGAAAGTATAACCATGGATGGTAAATATAGATAAATGTTGGTCGATAGGTTTGATTAGGAAATGGAATGGTAGATGATAATGGAATGTGTAGTGGTTGGGTAACAAATGAAGATCAAGATTTTTAGGTACACATAATGTTGTTGATTTTGGATTTAACATAACTTTAGATGTGGTAAGGTCAAAGACTTGTTCTCTTGATAGGACCACTACATTTTTTTGTTGTTTATGCCCAAGAGTAGCTACCATTTGATTAGGCTATAAAGTGGAAGATATTTTGATTTGATCTTTGATATTGTATTCATTAAATAGTGAAGTACTTTTGTGCTCTGCTATTGGCACCTCAAAGAGGTTTCTACCAATGAAGTTATCTTGATTATCCCATAGCACCTATAAGAAGGTTTCACTAATGAACATTGAATTTTGAATTTTATTTTCTAGTACCTTCGAAAAGGTTTCAAGAAAAATATGATGAGTTTGAACTTTGATTGTCTCTTAGCGCCTCTAAAAAGGTTTCACTAAAAGAGTGTTCTTCTTCTACATGAATGTGGTATTGGCCTCCTTGCTCTTTAATTACTATGTTTTCATGGATGCAGTTTAAAAAGGTGTGATTCTATTGATCCTAATAAACACTTGTGGGAGGAGGAATGCCAATAGTATGGCTATGTTGGTTGGTGAGGATGTCATGTGGAATGGTAATAGAATGGGGGAAGAAAACACAATCCTTGTAAAAAATACTAAGATAAATTATCTCTAAACTAAAGTACTCATCCTCAAAAACTATAGAAGGATAAAAAATGTATTTAAATTTATCTACGAGGCCTGCATAACCAATGTTATAACAATCACAAACATATTCTCTATTTGATTCTAATTTTGACTCAATTGACTCTAAATCTGATGTTGATTTTGATTTTGATTCTAAATCCGATGTCAGGTCAAAAATAGAACTTAACTCTAACTTTGATTCTTAATCTAATGGGTATTCTATTACAATGATGTCTTGTTGAATGTTTGGTATTGGTTAAGTAATGGCCTATGATGGCATGATGGGTTCCACAAAAACTAGCTTGTCAAAGTGAGATTTTGTAATGATGGGAAAAATGTTAAGAGATAACTCCATATAAATTGTCTTGTCAAGGGGAGAATCTTAAAAAATAGGCATATGGTCAAGATAATTATTTTCCCAAAGGTGGTTATAATCATTAAGAGGTGACTCAACAAAGATTGGCTCATTAGAGCGAGACTTCTTGACAACAGGTATAGGATTGAAAAGTGATTCATCATAGGTTGAATTATCACAAAGGGTAATGTGATGTTATCTTTAAGTAAGGCTTGTAAGAGGGTTAATTTCAAATCACAATCAAGCAAGTTTTTTTCTTGACTATGGTGAAAAAATAAGGGGCATATATTACGGTATCCTACTGACCACATGTTTGTTAGATGAGATGTTAAATAAAAAGAAGAGGAAGAAAGTCCATGCAAAGGAGGAGTTATGAGTGACACCTAAATTTTACCTATTACACTTGAAATTTTACCTATTTTAAGTAGTTTAAACTGAGGAAGATGAAGAACAAGTTGATACCTAATGTTCCTAGAAAGAAAAGGCCAATGTGGAACCATATAAGTTAGAGTTTCTTGAGTGTTGTGCATATAGTTATGGTGTAGTAGAAGTGAGTAGTTAGGAGGGATGAAATGTAGCTAATGTGAGTAACTAGGTATAATAATTGATGAAATGAAATTTTAGGTACATGAGTTGGTTCTTTGGGAAACATTCATTAAAGTAGGATGTGGTTTGACTACAGGATCAAAAACTCAATAGGTGCAGTGATGTACTGAGGAGTGTGATGACTTACCAAGAGTGGTTTATAGGTCGAATGAACTTGTGTGATGCATATGTCCTTAAAATTATTATCTATAAATAATTAAAAATAGGAACTAAACAAAACTTCTTACTTCTACCTTGATGTTACTAGCTCTATCTTACCTTGTTTATCTATCTACTTTCTTTATCTCTGTCTACTCTTCATAAGCTTGTCTCCATATGTTTGAGAATAAAAAATTCATTTCTTCTTGAAGCCAACACTCTCTTTTTTAGGATATTTTCTTAATACTTTTTCACTCACTTGATATCACTATCTTATTCAATCTTTGTAATCTTTCTAAAACTTCTTGTTTCAAACTAGTTTCCCTTACTTATTCATAGGCTAAAGGGTTCATTATGTAATTTAGGATTTATTGATTCCATTGGATCTCATAAAATCAGATATATTATTTTTTAATCATTCTTTAAGTTCTATTATAATCTCATATTCCCAAAAAATCCATCCTTTCATCATTCTTTGCTTCTTTCCTATATTGTTGCTTCCTCTAGTAGCCTTTTTTTGGTCATTTCTTCTTTGTATAGACATGTACGTTGGACTCTAGGAAAAATAAAAACTTTTAAAAGTAACCTATATCATATTATTAAACTTCACAAATTCATATCCCCTAAATCCTCCTTTGGACCACTTTTTTTAATCTCTTTTTATTATCTGACTAGGCCTATTAGGCCTCTTAGAACCTTGTCTAGACACAGTCCTCTTGTTTCCATACTTGCCAAATCTGTACCACCCTAAAACTTAAAAAAAAATTAAAATATACTAAAGCCTAACTATTTACCAAATTTTGTGAGTTTTGGATGGTTAGTTATCCTAGAAATCACATTTGTATCCTAAAACCCTAGATAGGGTTATGGATAGGTTGATAGGACCGAAGAGGGTTTACAAATGATTTAATGGATTATTTTAGCTTTAAAAATTTCAAATGAACATATTAAGGTCTTATAAACCTAAGGTTACCTTTTCCAAATGTTATATCTTCTTGATAAAATTTCAAGCACATCCTAAACAAGGATTTATATAATGTTTTCTAACACAATCAGCCTGTGTTGAAGCAAATACAAGGGTTCCAATGCATTTTACCTTAGTTTATGTATTCAACCATTACTTAAAGGATATTATATATAATTTTGACATTATAATATATCTCAAATCATATCAAAACTCCATTTCCTTCATTATTCAATCATTTAAAGTAGGTTTCATTGACTGTTTAACTCCAAATTGAGCACACATAGACTGAGGGTGATTTCAAAGGATTTCAATTGGATTTGTCAAATTATGTAAAATTTTAAAGACCTATAAGGGTATATTTTACCATAACATAAGTATTCACAAAAAAATTACTCTTCACCCAGCCTTAAAACTTACAAACTTCTCCCTTCTCACATGGATAGTGTCAAACCATACAAAATATATAGACTGTAGATTCTAACTGGCCTACAGAGAAACATTTGATGAAACAATAATTGAATATTGATTGTGTTAAAAAATAATATATGTTTTTTAGGTTTTTATTAATACACAAGTTTCATATGTTAATAAATCTTATAACTTATGATTGTCTCTTGACCTGTCTTAACATAATTTCTCCATAAATAATGCACAGAGACCATAAGATGATCAAGGTTTAAAAATAAATCCAATGATTGTAAATTATATATATTAGTTCAAGTTTATCCTTTAAATTAATCATGACAATAATTAAATTAAAACATTAACAATATTTACTTAATTATTCTTCAACACATTCCTACACATTGAATTCATGAACATACACAAAAATCTTACAATGCAAAGAGGTTTTCCTCTGAACCTTGGTCATGGAATGATGTTTTATTGAAATTTTCTACCTATCCTTCATGAATATACCTATATACCAATCTACCATCACCCTCTCTACCTTACCAAGGCATATAAAAGTTATTTTTACTCTTCATAACCACCCTAACTAACTACTAACTCCCTCTTGTACATTGAGGAGAGACTAACAACATAAACTTTCAATCAAAACTAAAAAAATGACTAACCACATGAGTTAAGTGTGTGTTGGAAAATCCTTAGACTCATTTAGTACCCTACAACAACATTTAACAATAATACATTTTTTGTCACACACCAAAAATGCTTCAAATCACACTTACAACATTAAAATTTTCAAACTTGAAAAAATGATGAGAAAATGCCATATGAATTAGAATTCAAATTCTAAAGGATTATAAACCTCCTAAGTAGTACAAAAACATTCTAAATGACTCATACTAGCTGTAATAACTTAAAATTTAAACCATGAGAATATGCCCCTGCATCATTGTGCCATGTTTAGGCATGGTTGATAGTTAGAGGTTCATGAGAAGTTTGGTATTGAATTCTATGATATATTATAACTGCTATCAAGAGTGCTATGCACACTGGTTGCTATTTAGAGTTAGAGTAACTTAATTCCTACATGTTTATCTCTCTAGAATATATGGAATATCTGAAGGGATATATAGATGAGGCAAAGAGTTACTGGTTTGAATTTTAAAGACTGTACAAGTTGAAGCAGATGTATAGATAAAGTACAATGGCACCTTCATAAAGAGCCATGTGTTTAGTAAAAATAAATTAGATCATTATGGGATAAATGATAGGAGATTTATTATGTTACTACTATGTTTTGATGACATGTTGGATATAAGACCCAACATGATCACTATTTTTGATGGCTCAGTTGGTTGGGACACTTGAGATGAAGGTGGTATGGAGGAGCAAACCAAGGATGAAGATACACAGAGATGTGAGATCAAAGAATCTCTCCATTTCTTACATTATTGAATTATCTTACCAATAGTGTCCTAAAATAATAGAGTACATGTTGTGTCATGTGCATTGGATTCATTAGGAGTAGAAATCCTCATGTAAGCCATGGTATGCACTAGACCAGATATTTAAAAGTAATGGGAGTTATGACCAGTTCATGGTAGAATCCAGAATGGAGGATTGGTTTGTGGAGAAGTGAAGAATCACTTCAAATGTTGCAATCTACTATAGAGGATCAGATGGTTGTAAAGCTAGTTAGGATAGAAAAGTTTTAATAGTGTAATAAAACTTCTACTGGGTTTATGTCAGGGAAGCAAAAGACATGGTTGGAAGCTAGATGAAAGAATACACAGGTATGGTAAAAACTATGTATATCAATTTCAAGTGGGAGCACATTAGTATGTGAATTCACTATTCACATTTCACTATTCATGAGTCACTATTCATGGCCACTATTCATGTGATGAGGTGGAAGTTACTATTCACAGTGATGAGTTGGTAGTGAATATATTTGAGAGGTATCAATAGTGAGTTGGTGGTGACTATGCTTATGAGATGGTATCTTGGTGATGTGACATGGATCATAAGGAATATTTTATTTTTGAAAAGATGAAGAGATATAAATAGGGCACATTTATCTATTTAGTGATATGGGATGACTTTGGATGCATGTGGGATATAAAAGGAAAGTGGATCTCATCATTCCACTTAAGAATGTGTTTATGGGGAAGTTTGTCTATGGGTTCCTTTGATTGAAGTCAAAAGTGGAGGAATATTTTGACTTATGAGTATGCACATGGGAAAGTGAGGAATATTTTCTACTATTCTATATTGGAGTCACATGCAAGGTGGGGCATAACACTTTGGTGCACATGGAGAAGGTCAAAATGTATCATTAATATGCCATTCAAAGTTGGACATTGTACATGTTAAATACTATTGAAAATATTTTCATTGATGTCAAAGGTCTAATAGTATTGGTGACATAGGCCTCATAGCATTTAATGTTCAAAGAAGTTTTTGATGTTCATATCTTAGCTAAAGTGTGTTAATAGTAATTAAATATTAATGGATATATTTTTGGTTGCATAAAGACAAAATAAGGCCCATGAGGAAGTCAAAGAGTCATCAAGTAAAGACAAAAGAGGGAAAGGGTGCATTTTTCCATGAAGGGTCACCTTGAGGAATTCAAAGAGTCATTAGTTAAAGACAAAAGAGGGAAGGGATGCATATAATCATGAAGGGTCACCATGTGACTTTTCAACTGAAATAATTTGAAGGGTCATGCAAGTTTGGCACCATTTCCATGTGGATTAAAGGGCCACAAAGGGTGAATGCCAAAGGTCATTTGTAAAGCTATAAAAAGAGGCTTGGGAAGCCATTTTAAATATACAAGAGTGTGCATGTTTTGTAATTATTTTATATATAACATAGAAGAGAAGAGGAGAGAAAATAAAGAGATATAGTAGATTTATATCATTTGTTGAGAAAGCAACATAGAGAGATAGTTGTGTTTTATACACAAGAGGGGTTGGTGCTTACAAATCTTTGAAAGGGGTTGGTGCTCCTATGGGTTGGTGCTAAAAAATCATTACTATGTTGGTGCTCAACAAAGAGGTTGGTGCTCCTACAAGTTGGTGCTTGAAAACTTTGTAAACTTGAGTTGGTGCTCATTTACATACTTGAGATAGTTCTTCATGGTTTTTCCCACATTGGGTTTTCATGTAAAAATATGGTCTCTCTCTCTCTCTTATGTGGTGCATGTTATTGTTTTAGTTTTATTACATATCTTGAATGTATGATTAAGTGGTTAAAGTAAAGAAATTTTATTAAGTAAAAGATTTAAAAGATATATTATATACTGATTCACCCCCCTCTCAATATATCTTGTGCTTAACAATTGGTATCAGAGCAGGTTCCTTAATTTTTTTTTAACAACTTGAAGGTAGATCAGTGAAAGCATGATGACTAGAGCACATGAAGGATTTTATAAAAATAAGGCATCTTTGTTTGATGGGACAAATTATTCCTTTTAGATCATAAGTATGAGGACTTATTTGATGGCCCTTGGATTTGACATTTGGCAAGCAGTGATAGATGAATACGAAGAGCCACAAGCACTTATAATTACTCTTGTGGGTAAGAAGGCAAGTGAAAATAGTGATAAAGATTTAAATTCTATCTTATGTGGTTTACGTGAATCAGAATTTGTTAAAGTTATGAAATGCAAATTTGCTCATGAGACTTGGGTAAAACTTAAGAATATTTACAAAGGTGATGGAAAAGTTCAACAAGCTAAGCTCTAAACTTTTATATGATAGTTTGAGAGTTTGAAAAATAAAAGAGGAATAAAATATAACAAGTTATATTTTGTGAGTTGAACAAATAGTAAATTAAATCCAAGGCCTTGGAGAAAAATTAAAAGAGTCAACGGTGGTACAAAAGGTTTTGAGATCTCTACCTTCGAGATATGATGCAAAGGTATTTGCAATTGAGTAAATGAAAGATCTAGCCAAGTTAAAGATGGATGAATTACATGGTATTCTTACAACATATGAGATGTAGACCGAATAAGAAAAACCCTCAAAGAGTGAAGCTAATTTCAAAATATCTAAGAAAGACAAGGCTAAGATTCAAGAATCAAGTGACAACTCTAGTGATGAAGAAGATGACAACAAAGCTCTATTCCTTTGCAAGCCTAAAAAGGGCATAGGTAAATATCAAAAAAAGTTACCATTGAAATGTTTTAAATGTGGTAAGACTAGACATTTTATAGTTAAGTGCCCAGATGGTGACAATGAAGAAGGAAAGCCTACATATAAGAAAAACTTCAAATGAAAATACAAGAAGAGATTCGAGAAGAAGAGTTTATATTCTAAAGATCTTATCTCAACCAAAGATAGTGGAGTTAGTGACTTAGATGAAGAAGAGATTCTATTCATGACCATATATGAAGATGCCTCCATAAGTAAAAGTATAGATGATCAAGAAGAACATAATGAAAGTGAGGATGAAGCTGAGGTGAATCTAGAAGGAGAACCCATTTGTGCCTTAGAAGAGTTAAAAGATCTTGAGAAGAAGAATCAAAGATTAAATCTCCAGATTGAGAAAAATAAAAAGGAGTCAAAAGAAATAATTTAAGATATACAAGCACACATTGAAGAAGCCAAAAAGACTGAATAAGATCTAACAACACAATTATAAAAAGTATAGAATGTGAAAGGTATGTTGTTGAAATTGTCTCTTTAAAAGAAGATATTGAGAAAACAAATAAAGCAGCCAATGATTCAAAATTTAAGAATAACACTAACATGTTGAATAAAATATTAGAAAGTCAAATTTTTATGTTAGATAAGATAGGTATCAGATTTGAAAAAGAAAAGAGCTATGCTAAAGCTCTTACAAAAGAGAAAATTAAAAAGGAATAAGTTAAGAATGTAGAGGCCACCTTAAACAAATAAGGTTGGAAGGAATAGAGCTACAAAAGACCACCAAGTCAAAGATACACCAATCAAAATAGGTTTTATTTTCATGGTTATTATTTTTATTGTAATGGTTATGGTCATAAGAAAATAGACTGTAAAAAAAGAGCTAATAAATTTAGCAACAAGGAGAAGGGAACTCATGTAGAGTCAAGCAGAAGCTACAACTCTTTTGCTCCTCTATCAGGGTTTAATAAAGAAGCTATAGTATGTTACAAGTGCAATAATTTTGGACACATAGCCTTATATTGCATAAGAATGTTTGAGTCAGTCAATAAGGACCAAGTCTTCAAGGCTCCATTCATCAAGAAGAGAGTTCAAATAGATTCATGGTAGAAGAAATAACCTAAAGAGTCTATAGTAGTCCAGACAGCTTTGCATGTAAGAAATGAAGAACATATATAGTTCATCAATAGTGAATGTTTGAGGTACATGATAGGAGACAAGAGCAAGTTCATAAATCTAAAGAGGATCAATGGTGGCATAGTGAAATTCGAAGACAATACCATTGCTAGGATAGCCAAAAAAGGTATATTAAGTTTGGATAATGGTAGAACCAAGACTGAGAATGTGTTATATGTAGAAGGTATTAAGCATAATATTTTGAGTGTAAGTCAAATGTGTGATTAGGGATACACATTAAAGTTTTATGTATAAGGTTGTGAGATTAGAAGAAAAGATTCAGATTTGTTGATTATAGATGCTCAGAGGACAGACAATAATTTATGTGTTATTAGATATCAAAGGTTAAGAATGTTGTTTGAGTCAAGTTGAGGAAATTTGGTTGTGGCATAGGAGAATGGGACACATAAATTTAAACAATATTGTTAACATCAATAAGAAATAAGTAGTTAGAGATATTTCAAAGATTATAAATCCCCCAACACACTTTGTGAACAATGTCAACATGGGAAGTAGGCTAGAAGATGGTTCAAGATAAAAGAATACTCAACTACTCAAATGTTAGAGTTTGCTCACACTGATCTATGTGGACCAATTAGAGCTCAATGTACTCAAGGTGATAAATAATTCATGTTGCTTATTGATTATTTTACACGTATGACTTAGGTGATGTTTTTGAAGAAAAAATCAAAAGCTTTCAGCCATTTCAAAGCATTCAAGGCTTTAGTTGAGAATGAAATTGGTTTGAAGATTAAGTGCCTGAGATCAGATTGAGGAGGAGAATTCATGTAAGATAAGCTTATTGAGTATTGTGAATACAATGGGATAAAGAGACATTATTTAGTAGCTAAAACTCCATAACAAAATGGAGTAGTTGATTAGAAAAATAGAATTATTTAGGAGATGGCAAGGATAATGCTACATGAATCCAAGATACTAGATAAATATTGGAGAGAGGTAATAGACACAACAGTAAATATCCATAATAGAGATTTTTTGAGAGTCAGCAGTGACAAGACTCCCTATGAGTTATGAAAAGACAAACCAACTACTATTAATTATTTTAGAGTTTTCAATAGTAGATGCTTCATAAAGAGAATTGATAAAAGTTTTGGTAAATTTAAATCTAGAACAAATGAAGGTATATTTCTTGGATTCTCTAGCAAAAGTAAAGATTATAAATGTTATAATAAAAGAACTAAGAAGATAGTTGAAAGTGCAAGTGTCAAGATAGATGAAGATGTATCACAAAGAGCCAGTGATCTGATAGACATTCTTGAAATCATTGAAGAAGAAGATTTTGAAGAATTAGATAAAAATGAGGAGCAAAAGAACACCAAAACCCCATACAAATATGTCTAGAGAAATCATAATGAAAGTGACATCATCAGAAACATAAATGGAGTTCACACCAAAAGAATGATGGTAAGTGAATATGAGCAAATTAATTTTTCTTTGTTATCCAAAATTTAGCCTAGAACTTTTTCAGAAGCTAGACATGATGAGCATTAGGTTAAATCAATGGATGAAAAATTAAATTAGATAAAAAATAATGATACTTGGGAATTAGTGCCTAGACTGAAAGATCAAAATGTGATAGGAACAAAATGGGTATATAAAAATAAGCTAAATGAAGATGGTGAAGTTACAAGGAATAAAGAAAGGTTAGTATGTAAATGATATGATCAGATTAAGGGTATAGATTTTGAAGAAAATTTTACACCAGTGGTGAGGCTAGAGGCTATTAGGATGTTTCTTACATATGCAATTTTTAAGAATTTCAAAGTTAAGTCTACTTTCTTGAATGGGAAGATAGAAGAGGAGGTCTACATTGAGTATCCTAAGGAATTTCTTCTCTCAAATGATAGCAGCTATGTGTGTAGATTGAATAAAGCATTATATGGATTGAAACAAATTTCTAGAGATTGATATGCAAGGACTGATTAAGTACCTACAAGATCAAGGATTCAAGAGAGGTTTTGCTGACAATAATATCTACATCAAAATAGAAGGTGAGAACTAATTAATTGTTGTGGTATATGTTGATGACATAATAACTAGAGGTAACCATGAAAAGATGACAAAATATTTTTTTGATAATATGCAAAAATAATTTGAGATGTATATGCTTGGATAATTGTTAATTTTCTTAGGGTTGTAAATATTTTAGCTAGATAAATAAATTTTCATATCTCAAAGTAAATATGCCAAGGAGACGTTGAAATTTTTTGGTTTTGAGGATTGTGAACCAGTTGGCACTCCAATGGGTATAGGAAATAAGGTGAGTAAGGATAAAGATTCACCTGATGTAGATTAATATTTGTATAGATATATGATTGGTAGTATTTTATATTTGATAGCATCAAGGCTAGACATCATGCATGCAGTAGGCATGGTTATGAGATATCAATCAGCCCCAAAGGAGAATCATGTTCAGTTGGTGAAGAGAATATTTAGATATGTCAAGGGGACATTGGATTACAGATTGTGGTATCCCACAAGTAGAGATTTCACTTTGGTTTCTTATATAGATTCAAATTGGGTAAGTTGTTTAGATGACAGGTAGAATACAAGTCGAGGAGCTTTCTTCCTCAATGATAGCTTAGTATTTTGGATAAATAAGAAGCAAAACTCAGTATCACTTTCTACAATTGAATTATAATAGATTGTAGTAGTGTTGTTTTATACTCAAGTGTTTTGGATGAAGCAAAATTTAGAAGACATCAAGGTAAAATATGATGAACCTATCTCTATTTTTTGTGACAACACAAATGCTATTAATAATTTTTAAGAATCTAGTGATGCATTCAAGGACAAAAAATATTCCTATCAGATATCACTTCTTGAGAGAGTAGGTTGTAGATTACTAAGTTAAGTTAAAATATATCAATACTACAAAATTGATTAGAGATATTTTCATAAAGGCACTACTAAAGGACACACTCAAGTATCTATGAGAGAAGTTGGGAGTAATTTCTTTTACTTCTTGCCATTAAAGATCAACATCAGTTGTGGGGGAGCTAAGTGTTAGCCCCAGGACATGCCCTTCACCATTGATGTCAAAGGGGGAGAAGTATAAGAGAAGTATAGTACAAGTTTTAGGATGTGGAAATTTTATTTTGAGATTGACAGGATTCTATAGTAAGGGGGAGTCAATGTATGCTTTTAGTTGGTAGTATGTACAGGTTGGCATGTGCAGTACATGTTTTAGGATGTGGTAGTTTCAGTTTGAGGTTGCCATCAATGACAAAGGGGGAGATTGTTAGAAATATTGTCAATAATGTCAAAGGTCTAACATTATTGGTGACATAGGCCCCATAGCATTAAATGTCTAAAGGTGTTTCTAATGTTCATATCTTGGCTAAAGTGTGTTAATATCAATTAAATATTAACGGATATATTTTTGGTTGCATAAAGACAAAAGAGGGCCCATGAGGAAGTCAAGGAGTCATCAAGTAAAGACAAAAGAGGGAAAGGGTGCATTTTCCCATGAAGGGTCACCTTGAGGAATTTGAAGAGTCACCAGATAAAGATAAAAGAGGTAAAAGATTCATTTTATCATGAAGGGTCACCATGTGACTTTTCAACTGAAAGAATTTGAAGGGTCATGCAAGTTTGGCACCATTTTCCATGTGAATTGAAGGGTCCCAAAGGGTGAATGGCAAAGGTCATTTAGAAAGCTATAAAAGGAGGATTAGGAAGACATTTTAAACATGCAAGAGTGTGCATGGTTTATAATTATTTTATATATAACATAGAAGAGAAGAGGAGAGAAAAGAAAGAGATATAGTAGAGTTCTATCATTTGTTGAGAAAGTAACATAGAGAGATAGTTATGTTTTATACAAAAGAGGGGTTGGTTATCCTATGGGTTGGTACTCACAAATCATTACTGTGTTGGTGATTAATAGAGGGGTTGGCACTCCTATGAGTTGGAGCTTGCAAACTTTGTAAACTTGAGTTGGTGCTCATTTACATACTTGAGATAGTTCTCCATGGTTTTTCCCACATTGGGTTTCCATGTAAAAATATGGTGTCTCTCTTTCTCTCTTGTGTGGTACATGTTATTGTTTCAATTTTATTGCATATCTTGAATGTATGATTAAGTGATTAAAGAAAATGAATTTGATTAAGTAAAATATTTAAAAGATATATGAGATACTGATTCACCCCCCCTCTCAACATATCCTATGCTTAAAAAATACATCTTTCACTATTGATGAATAATGATTCCACGTGGATGGTGGTGTATTTCATTCTCTCTCATGGTTTTATCTCTTTATCTCATTTATCCATTTATATTCCTATAAATTTATGACTCTCCCTTATATAATTAAGAGTGTGAGTGTAAAAGATTGGTGTAGTATCCTTGTGAGGATTCTTAAAAAGTTGACATAGCCTTAAATGATTCAAATGTATGAAAACATTGTAATTGAGGAGAGTGTGTGCATATATCATGTTTTATAGTGATATTATTTGTGATTTATTATTTTTAGCTTGTTTATTCTACTTCATTTTCTTGCACAATAGGATATTATTTCCTAACAGTGTTGATATAGACGTTGAAACGAGAAATTGAGTTGAAACATTGATTGTTCCCATAGAGGATATTATAATAGCTATTTGATATTTATGGAATAATGGCTTGAAGACATATCCCATGCCCCTACTAGATGTAGGAATCAATGGTGTGTTTGAGAGGAGGGATGACCAAGAGGTAAATCTAGTAGGCCCAATAATTGTATCAATAGATACCAATGGTTATTCATTAATGTTTTTGGTTTTTTGAGTTTAAAAGATAGTATAAGGATTTTATGAAGATATTTAAGATATTCATGAATATGCTCTTGAAAAATTACAATATATTTAACTTGCTTATGCTCATTAGTCTCATGCGCTTCCCTATTTTCATGATTAGATTCATCCTCTATGAGGATTGTTGATGCCTTAAAATTGCGCTTGATTTTAATCAACAATGGGAAGTTTCAAGCTGTGGGATGATGAGGATTGAAACAACCTCCACATTTTAGGGAAGTTGGTCTCTTCTTTTGTATCAGGTGTTGGGGAAAAGGGATAGGAGACTAAACAAAAATGCAAAATGCAGGAATTGAAACCTAACTATGGCAATGCACCTGAGTGTAATCCTAATCCTAACCTGAGCACAGTGAGACTATTATATGATACTATTACATTTAAGAGCAGACAAGTACATGATCAATGTAAAATATTGGAATAACAGAAACAAAGGCTCATAACAGGGGAGTCTTTTGCTAAGATACATGAATTATCAACAAAGATAGTGTTCAATCTTCTTAATAGAATCTTCCAATCACATTAGAGGCACAAAAGTCACGCATAGTTATGTAGAACTTTAGACTCCAAAAAATAGAACAAAAGCAAATAACATTTCCAATCACAACACTAGAAAATCTACAACATAGACTACTTTGCAAATGACACAGATAACATCAACAAGGGCATAGTGTTCAATTTTCTTATTGAATCTTCCAGTCATACAAAAGATGTAGAAACACACACAGTCATATAAACATTTCAACTCAGGAAAATGTAACAAAATCAAATGATATTATTGGTCAAAAACTATGAGAATTCCTCCCTCTTTTTGATTTTAAAATCCTACTTATATAGCCTCAGATCACTCCTTCCATCACTCTCTTTCCCGTGTAATCCTCCTCTATCCTTTTCTCATAGGGGACAAACAAACGGTGCTTTTAATGCCTTGGATCATCTTGGTCTTATCAAGAATTGCCCTGACTGTAGCATGGCAATTCATGTCTACTACCTCCTTTCCACCTAAATTCCTCATTCCATCACCTGTTTGGTCGCTCAACTGTCTACTCTACCTCTGCATATAGGGGACAAATAGACGACATTTTTAATGCCTTGGAAGCCCCAAAAATCTACCCGATGCACTATTCCATCTACCTGGAGTAACTCTCACCAAATTTCCCCCCATTTTTGTTGTAATAGGTAGACAGGCACTTTGAAATGGAAGAGGACACTTAGTCAATTTATGAATTTTCCCTCCTATTGTCTAGAAGGCACCGGAGGATGACACTTGGCCGCTTCCACTTTCCCTATATTCTACTCAGGAACACTCTACTTTCGACACCTATCACTACCTACTTCCTCGATACTCTACAGCTTTATCAAACAAAACTTATGTGTTCCTTGCTTGGGCAACTTTTTGGAAAGGATGGATGCACGTGGCAGTCTTCACTTGTTGACACTCGATGCTTCCTTGGTCCTTTGAAATAACATCTGGGAACCCACCAAAATCTTTATTTAGCAATTAGGCTCAAAGATGGTCTCTCACAAATTGACACGTGGCGATCTCTGCTGCTCCTAGGAAGATATGTGGCATCTTCCACTTCTCTATCTAGGGAATGTGGCATCTTCTGCTGCCTTCTTCAAAAAGGTCGTTCAGGGTCTTCGTAACTGCCACCTGGCACTTTTTGCTCTCTATGCTACTTGGTCCATTGAAAGTCTTTGTCAAAAGGTAGAATGAAACATAGGTGCCTCTATGAGACTTAGATGCTAACATGTGGTGCATTCTGCTTATCCATTATTAGGTACATGGCACATTCTGTGGCCTTCCCAAAAGTTACAAAAGGGTGTTCAGAGGATGCTAGATGTCCATCTTTGTCTCCTAAAAATTGACATGTGGTGACTTCTGCTTGAATTTAATACTTGGGAAAAATGAGACAGGAAACAAGAAGGGGAAAAAGACTCATGCTCGAAGGGTGACACTTGGAAGCTTCTGTTGCACTTCGATACTTAGGCAAAATGAACCAGCCCTCTGCTTCAAAATTATGCTGCTACATCCAAGGATACGTAGGAACCAAAATTGCAGTGCTCAAATCAAAAAATAAAATAAATACGACGTAGAGTAGGAAATTACTCTATAGTTATTGGTGAGCTCTAGGACTTTTGAGCTTACTAAAAAAGAACCTGACTCCTGCTCGATCAAAATTTCAAAATTTATAGCTTTAAAAGAGTTATTTGGTAGATAGACCACTCATGGTCAGATAATCCTTGCTTGCTCTACAGCATGAATGGGCCTTGCTGAATGGTGTAAGACTATGGATGGAGCAAGTTCTACATAATTCAATTATATTTGGGCATGGGTGCACATCTGGGACAATAATTGAGCTAGTTGTGAGGTCCATATTCTCATCTTGAATGTCTCATATTGCCTTACTTGGGCTCTTTGCAGACACCTTTGATGTGCCCCTTCTTTGAGGTTCTTGCCACTAACTCTTTGTAGAATTAGGTCCATGATTCCATCTGCATAGTCCCTTACTTTGGATGGGTCACTGGTTTGACTGACTCCCAGGGCTTTTGTTCTCAGGTAGCTTCTTGGTGGTTGCGCAAGAGCTGCCACGTATGATTTACTTGCTAGTAATTTGTCAAGATATCCAAGTGCCCCTATTCTTTGCTGTGATGTTGATGTTCCCACCATCTCTAAATCTATTGTATAATAACTTGGTATGAACCTTTTGCAAGATAAAAACATGCTTACTGCAACAAATTTCACTAGGCTCCACAATCACAATGAGCAAGATATTTTTGCATGAATGCTTGAGAGTTTGTAAACTTTAAAATTTGCTAAGGGATATTTATGGGCCTATCAAGTCCCAAATAACATTAAATTAAGGTGACCATTAGCAAATCCTACTCAATCTTTGGGAAACAATGAGGCAGACACATTATGCAGTGCAAGGTACCTTAGAGATTTTGAAAGATTTGGGGAAGCATTTATTGTGGCAAAATTTAAAGAATTTAAAGCTTCTAAGATGCCGACTCTACATTTAAAAAACTTATTTTAAAAGAAAAGTGGGAAAGCAAAAAACAAAACAAAGCAATGTGGGAATGGAAACTACCTAACTACATTAATTACAAATCCTTATTTTCCTCTAAGATCAAAAATGAACTTTCCAACGTCTTCTTTATGACAAGATAAATTGTGTTGCCATACCAGTGATTGCAACATGTATACTTTTGATGGGATGTCCTCTGCATTGGCCACATGAATTTGCCTGCACTCAAACGAGTCTGAGAAAAACATGTATTCGACACCTATGAACTCTTTTTGTCCTTGAATGCCCATCAAATACTAGTTCTTCATGTTGTCAGGTGTCATCAAAAAATCATTGGCTATTGGTTCTTCACTCTGTGCCTTTTGATATCCATTATCTTTTGGCTCATCTTCTTCAGATTCCAGCTTTATTGCATTAGTATGCTCTTTGATGATTTCATCCTCTTGAAAGGATGAATCTAAAAATTGGCATTCCTTCTACATAATTAACTGAGTCTTGATGTTGTCTTCTCCATAATTAGCCAATCCATAGCCTTCTTGTAGGATAGTGTCATCTGTCTCAATGACTTGGTCAAGGGAGTATCCATGTTCCTCTGTATCTTCTTGCAAAGTAAGGAAAAAGTCAGAAATGATCTCCTCCTCATCTGAAGTGAAGGAAAAAGCTTGCAACTTATCCTCTTGCTCATCAAAAGGGGAATCTACGGTGATTTCCTCCTTATCCATACTTATGGAATCTTCTTGACTAGCCATGAATTGAGCATATTATTCTGCATACTCTATTGCCTCTTTCAAAATATATTCTTCTTCAAAAGGGGACGAAGAAGAAGGTTGTGATGGAAAACAAGAAGCTTCTTGAGTAAGGGAGGAAGGGACTTGAAAGGAAAGTGAGAGATTGGGGTCCTCTTGACTTGCTGATATCATAGACTCTGCATTATTGGGGAAATGATCTTGACAAGTCTAACCTTGTTCATGAGCAGGGGTGGCATATGTTTGATATGGGATTTGTGGTGATGGATATGAAGTTTGGTAGACCTGGTAAGGCTGGTTCTCATGAATGCTTAGCCTTTTTTCTAGAAATGCAATCAATCCACACACATCCAACATTTCATATGTAAGTTCTTGACAATTTGCCCTTTCAATGAGATCCCACTCACTTTTGATTAGGTCTATTGCTTCCCTCACTTGATAGATGACATGACAAGGAATTTCTTGGCCATATTCCCTTTTGCTGTCAAGCTCTAACACATATTTTTTAAATTCTAGCAATGCTTTCTTGAAGGTGAAAATGAGATTAGACTAGGCATAAAACTGGTATAGCTCGTGGCCATGTGCATCCTCATTACTTGGAGATGTTTCAGGAGGAACTTGATCTTGATTAAATATATAAGGAGAATAGGACTCATAGCTATGAGTAACAGAGTTATACATACCAAAAATGATTTCTTGATGATACTACTTGATTAGCTGATGACTTAGAGTCATTGTTGGTGTTGATGAAAACCTCCAAAGGCTAATTGGCTGAAGAATACACCAAAATTTCTTCAACTCCTTGAAAGATCTGTCCCACTGGGCGTGCCAAAAACTATTGATGCCTTAAAATTGTGCTTGATTTTAATCAACAACAATGGGAAGTTTCAAGCTGTGGGATGATGCAGCTTGAAACAACCTCTAGATTTTAGAGAAGCTGGTCTCTTTTTTTGTATTGGGTGTTGGGGAAAAGGGATAGGCTACTAAATAGAAACACAAAATGTAGGAATTGAAACCTAACTATGGTGATGCGCCTGAGTGTAATCCTAATCCTAACCTGAGCACAGTGAGACTATTATATGATACTATTACATTTAAGAGCAGACAAGTGCATGATCAATGTAAAAGATTGGAATAATAGAAACAGAGGCTCATAACAAGGGAGTCTTTTTCTAAGATACAAGAATTGTCAACAAAGGCATAGTGTTTAATCTTCTTAATAAAATCTTCTAATCACATTAGAGGTGCAGAAGTCATGCATAATTATGTAGAACTTTAGACTCCAAAAAATGGGACAGAAGCAAATAACATTTCCAATCACAACACTAGAAAATCTACAACATAGACTACTTTTCAAATGACACAGATAACATCAACAAGGGCATAGTGTTCAATTTTATTATTGAATCTTCCAGTCATACAAAAGATGCAAAAACACACATAGTCATATAAACCTTTCAACTAAGGAAAATGTAATAAAAGCAAATGATATTATTGGTCAAAAACTCTGAAAGTCTAAAACTATGAGAATTCCCCCTCTTTTCAATTTTACAATCCTGCTTATATAGCCTCGGATCACTCCTTCCATCACTCTCTTTCTTGCACAATTCTCCTCCATCCTTTTCTCATAGGGGACAAACAGATGGCACTTTTAATGCCTTGGATCATCTTGGTCTTATCAAGAACTGCCCTGACTACGGCATGGCAATTCATGTCTAGTACCTCCCTTCACATCTAAATTCGTCATTCCATCACCTGTTTGGCCACTCAATTGTCTACTCTACCTTTGCTTATAGGGGACAAACAGACGACATTTTTAATGCCTTGAAATCCCCAAAAATCTACCTAGTGCACTATTCCATCTACTTGGAGTAACTCTCACCAAATTTCCCCCCATTTTCACTGTAATAGGTAGATAGGCACTTTGAAATGGAAGAGGACACTTAGTCAATTTATGAATTTTCCCTCCTATTGTCTATAAGGCACCAATGGATGACACTTGGCTGCTTCCACTTTCCCTATATTCTGCTCAGGAACACTCTGCCTTCGACACCTATCACAGCTTGCTTTCTCGATACTTTGTAGCTTTATCAAACAAAACTTATGCATTCCTTGCTTGGGCAACTTTTTAGAAAGGATGGATGCACGTGGCAGTCTTCACTTGTTGACACTCAACACTTCCTCGATCTTTTGAAATAATGTCTGGGAACCCACCACAATCTTTATTCGACAATTAGGCTCAAATATGGTCTCTCAAAAATTGACACGTGGTGATCTCTGCTACTCTTAGGAAGATACGTGGCATCTTTCACTTCTCTATCTATGGAATGTGGCATCTTCTACTGCCTTCTTCAAAAAGGTCATTCAGGGTCTTCACAACTGCCACCTAGCACTTTCCGCTCTCTATGCTGCTTGGTCCATTGAAAGTCTTTGTCAAAAGGTAGAATGAAACACGGGTGCCTCTATGAGACTCAGACGCTGACATGTGGTGCATTTCGCTTAGCTGTTATTAAGTACGTGGCACATTCTACGGCCTTCCCAAAAGTTACAAAAGGGTGTTCAGAGGATGCCAGTTGTCCATCTTTGTCTCCCAAAAATTGACACATGGCGACTTCCACTTGAATTCGATACTTGGGAAAAATGAGATGAAGGAAACAAGAAGGGGAAAAAGACTCGTGCTCGAAGGGTGAAATTTGGCAGCTTTTGTTGCACTTTGATACTTGGGCAAAATGAACTGGCCCTCTACTTCAAAATTATGCCACGACGTCCAAGGATACGTAGGAACCAAAATTTCAATGCTCGAATCAAAAAATAAAATAAATACAACGTAGAGTAGGAAATTACTCTATAAGGATATTTTTAACATTTTACTCATTATCATTATTACCACTCTCTTTGTTGATAGAATTTGACAGGGTATTAGTTTAAGACATCTTAGGTGGTAGAAGAGGAAGCTCATGATTATGAATAGGTATACAACCTAGTTTATAACTATGCCTAGTTGCATACTAATAAAATAAAGATATGGATAATCACAACAATATAATACCCTATAAGGCTTAAAAACCTAGGGAAAACCATGATTTGCATAAAAAGATTTAGAGGTTGGGTTCACTAAATATTTAACCATTTTTGAAATAAGGATTAAAGAGAGTAGCCTAATCAACTAAGGAGTAAGCTACTCTAAATAGTGAGCCAATTAAATAATTTAGATTCAAAATATATTTTGATATAGTTTGAATTATTAAAATATGTTAAATATAGAAATTACAATGCAAAATAATAATTTAAATGCTTAAACATGAAGAAAGGATAATACTTATCTATTTTACTGATATTGAAGTAGATCTAAGAAATGCAAATGTAGAAATAGTTAGGATGATGCTCAACTATGATTGTTCATATTCTATAAACTAGTTATTTGTCATCCTAGACACTACCATCAAAATAGGGATGCTAGTGTTGATGCTTCTATTGTGAAACTAATGTTTTTATTCATAGTGAAGTAAATGTCTCTTTATGGAAATTACACCTTTACCTATTAGGGCTCACTTTCACCTTGAGTATTTTCAACTACAAGCATCTGCATAGGTTCTAAATATCAACCTTTTGATCAAAACCCTAGGTCTTCCAACTTAGGAATTTTACTTTTAAAAACAAGGGTTAACGGGATCAAGTGAATTTCAGCTAACCAAAAAGACTCCTCTATCAATGAGCATAACATACATATCCATATACTTTGAAGAGGGCCTCAACTGATGTATTTTTCTCCCTTATGTGGGATTGTGTGTGAATAATGTTGAAATTTGATATATGCAAGTGCATGTAGTGATCTAGCTTATAAATTGAAAAATATTATTCATGGATAATGTTTGAATGCTTTAGAATTGTAATAAAATTGATCTTAAGAATTATTTGGAAATAGGGAATAATATGGTAGTATTTTGATCTTGAGAGGTGATTTTGCTTGGTAAGTGTTAAATACATGCTTGAAAAGTACTTGATGATAATTAATAGTCCTTGAGTTATATTTATACAATTTTTTTTGAAAAGAGTCTCACAAAGAGTTAATTAAGATAAGTAGACTGACCCATACACATGAAAACATTTAGATTTTTTATTGTTTGCAGGGTACATACACTAGCATCAAATCTAGGACACTAACATCAACACTAGTGTCTTGCTATGGATGATAGTGTCTTGGAGAATAAAGAATTACTAAAGCTCTGTAATTGAAAGTGAAAGACATATATAAGGGTTTAAGCATACTATGGGCTATAGGTGATTTGATTAATTATAATTTCAAGGTTAGACCATAAGATAAGCATTTTAACATAGTGAGATGGTAAACATGAGCCTTTTAGTAGTGGGAAGGTGATGAACTAAAGGATCGAGCCTTGAGTGATATTTTTCAAGAGTGCAAGGTTATTTTATCATGTAAAATATAGTTTTAGAATCTAAAATTATCTATGTTATACATGTAAGTTGACTGTGTGCCACTAAAAGATAGTTGGAATTGATCAAGCAAATATGATTGTGCATGTGCCATAAAAACCACAACTGTTACTGATTAGGGTTAAGATCAAATAAAAATGGGAAAGATAAATTGTAATTACTATAATCTACTAGTTGATTATGTCATCTGATAAAAATTAGGAAATTAGGGCATAATTTCCTATGTTTTCTTGAAATAAGCATGTGGATAGAAATTTTGACCTTTAATTGTGCACAAATGACCTGCAAATAGATTCTTCAAAGTTAAAACCTTAATAAGGCTTATAATATCTAAAAACTTGAAAAGTGAAAGGGTGAGTGTAATGTGATAAGATGACCTTAATCACCCCTATGATGATTGATCACTACCTACAATTCCAATACTCCAAAGAGTGAAATAAAACCCATGTAGTTGTCCCATTTAGAGTGCTTAGTGCAATTGTGCTCCTTTTGCTGTATATATGCATCTAAAAATGTCTTATATACTTGAGATCGTTTTGATTGAATTGGATAAAATAGGATATTGACTTGGATAAGTGTTGTTTCAAGTGAATATAATTGAATTTGGGAAGAATAGGGAAGTTTTGTTTAGTATGCAATAGTCTAAGTGTGCCTCAATATTAAAATTTATAAGTGATTACCTAGTAGCAGAATAAGTGACTTAGAGTTGTGTTTATAAAAATCCAAATGGATAAACCCTCATGATACCTATCCTAAAAATATGGACCACCCTATAAGGGAGGTGTTAAATCTTATAACTATCCTTTACAAGAGGGAAAAGATAGGATGGACCCCTAATGACATTATCAATTAACAATCCCATCCCATATGAGTTGATTCTATCCTGGAAGGGTAACATTTAACTTTTAAGATTTGGATGCATGTATAGAGGCTTAGAGAGGTTTTTAAAAATTAAGAACATTTATGTAGGTTTTAAAAAATAACATAGAAAAGGATAGGTCCATGCAAACCTTTAGGATACAGTGATGTGAAAAAATAGGGCCAAATTAAGTGATCAAGTCAATTAAAGTAATATTGGGTTAAAATTGACATTATCATGTATTCATTAAATTTTTTGAGTGACTAAAACATGTAAAGTATAAGGTACTAAATTCATCTCATGAATACATGGTATCCATAATAAAATATTATAATTGAGGTCATTAGGGATGACTTAAAAAACTATGGTTATTGTTCAAGGGCCCACTGTTATTAAAGTTTAGTTTGTATTAATACTTTTTGTGAGATATTATCAAATGCCCAAATATTCATATACAAGTAGTTAAGACATTTTAACTCAATATAAAGTAGGTTTAATGAGATATGATAAATGGTTAATCCTGATCCATTATCCACCAAAATTTGCATGTATTCTTTGTTTTTAACTTTGTTGGCAGGATTCTTCATTGGATTATTGAGCATAAAGGTAAACCATGGAAGCTCACGATCATACTATAGAATTAGACATCTATATAAATACTTTATATCATCAACTATAATTCATGGAATTATATATGGAAAAACATAAATGTATATACACAAAGAAAATATGTGTATGTTGAGATGTATTGTATTTAATCTTAACATTGACTTATAGAGAGAAAATCCTGATATATTAAACTCAATATAATATAGATATATGTATTTATGTGAAATATATTAATGATAATTTAATCATGTGTGATCATCTGTATTATGCATTGTCATTTTTCTACTTATTTATGCTTAATAAAGGAAATGTATGTTAGATTAACTTAAAATATACTCTCTGCGTATACATCAACACTATTTAAAACATTAAACTATAGAATCATGACACAATATAAAGTTTATGTCAACATTTGGTGTGTGATTACAAGTTTTAGATAACTGATGTCCAAGGAAAAGTACCCTTATATTTATAGAAGCAAACAATAAGATAAATCAAATATTGGTTAGAGACAAGGATAAAAAACTTTATTTAAAAGGAGACAAAAATAAGAAAAACTACCATGGATTAGGTTGAACACAAATTATATTGACCAAAATATGAAGAATTATAGATGAATTTCATAAAATTGTTGTGGCTTTATATGTTATAACTAGCCAAAACAACATAAGTATCAAACTTACAAATTAAGAAACCTATTTAGTGGACAAAGTTGAAATTACAAAAAATTGAGGAAGTACACGAATCGTGGACATGAGAAATAGATTATTGGTTTGAAACCACATAATATTAGGGTGGAAAAGTTTTCAAATGAATAAGGAAAAGTTATTAGAATCCCCAAGAGATAGATTCTTTGAAAAAGTTCCAACATTACATGTTATGGATCAAAGGCAAATTGATAAGGAGTGGTAAATAGTTCTTGTAGGGGACAAACACGTAGGGGATGACATAAGGTATAAAGGGGATACAAATAGAAATTAATATTAAAAAATAATTCATGATGTCTAGGGGGATAAATGGAATAAGTAATAATTGAGGAATTTACCAAAATATTAGAATGAAGATTAGTAAGAAGAAAGAAATTATATAAGATAAGATAAATTCTAGAGAAAATACAATGAAAGAAAGAGAGAGATAGAAAGAGTATATAAATAAATACAAAGAATAAAATTCAAAAGAGAAAAGTAGAAAAAAGAGTAACATTAAATATAAGTAGGACATAAAATGGGAAAAGTAAATGAACTTATGAGATTAGCAGCAACAAAGAAACAACTAGAGGAGAATATGGAAAAACAAAGATTAGAAAGAGATGAGAGAATGAGATAATTAAGTTTAAATAAATAAAATTCAAGAGAAACATCATTTGGATTGCCTCAAAATGAAGGGAAGAAGAGTTTGTGGCAAAATATGTTACAAATAATCTGAGATGATGTGGAACTTGAAACTAGTTTTACAACACCCAAACCAATGATAAGAATGGAGGAAGTATTATAAATAGATAAATGTTGATGCAATAAGCACATACTACACTCAAAAAGTTAGTTAAACAAATGAATGCATCAATAAAATCATTAGAATCTATAATAAATATATTAGATATAAAATGTAGGGAGGAATATTTTGAAACAACAGGCCAAAGAGACCTTTTATCAAGTATGAGAATACTTAGTTGGAAAAAATGAGATAAAGTAGAAATTATATAAATTAGAAAATAAAAGAGTAGTATGATAAAAGAGAAAGAGGAAATAATGGAATGAGAAGGATGCAATGCAGAATAAAGATAAGTATATTTAGAGAAGTCAACTAAAAAAATAGTATAAAAAGCTATTTGGGAAAATAAATGGTAAACATGATCAGATGAAGAGAGTGAAATATAAGTAATAAAAAATAAAGATGAATATGACAAAGAAAGATTAGTTAAAGATAATAAAAAATAAAAATATGAAAATGAATATTAAAATAATATACTAGAAGATGCGTCCATGTAGACACACGAATAACACATGCTAAACTATGCACTTGACTCATTAAGTTTAGACCAAGGCAACTACCATAATGGATGAGCTATGGTTTAGGATAATTGTTAGGTGAAATAAGACTTTTAATGGGTGGTGGAAAGTGGTTCTTGTGATAGAACCAAAAGACCCATGCAACATCATGATGCTCATTAAGAGCATTAAGTTATGCAAAAATAAAGATCCAAGGTCCTTCACTCTATAATATTATGAGGAGGCAAAGCTCTTAGTCAATGCTAAGGCTAGGGAAATTAAGGAGGTTATGTTAAATGACTCACACAAAGAGATATCCTATGTTAGGTTGGATATGCCCAATTAATGTCATCCAAAAATGTGAATGATATAGGATGAGGCTAAACCCAAGAAAAAAGAAGGTGAGAATGGGAAAGTAGGCTTAGATAACATTGTAATGATGACCATTATTCTAAGGGATGAAGTGAATTAAAACTATTTTTTCCTTCTTCATCTCACATTTAGTGTGTTCATGGTGGATTGTTGATGAATGATAGTGTTGATATTCAGTCTCTTTGGATTTACCCTCTTTATTCTCAACTATTTATGATAAAGTTATATTATTACAGGTCATATCATGTGTATCAAGTGGTTATAAAAATATTAATTATGGAAAACCTTCATTAGTGCTTCATTCTAGGCCTCTTGATTGTCACTCTTAGTTAATGTATCAATTGTAACCTCTATATTGAAATACTTATGATAGAGAGCCATTTGAAGTTGTGTGATTATATTCAACCTTATCCTAGCTTTGTTATCAAATCATGTTCAATAGGAAGAGACATATAATTTGGTGCATCACCCCTTTTATGTTTGCTTTCAGCTTTCTCTTTCTAATTTCATTATAATTTGAGTAGGTGTAATGATAGTATAGGTGTAGCATCAAGCGAGCCAGCCCTATTTGAAATTTATCTTTAGACATAATCCACCCACAACCTTAATGATTTACCATTATGTTAGTTGGGAGAGGAGACTTAAAACACCTCCTTAAAGGGTGCAACTCAAAGTGACAATAGGTGATACTATGACACCAATCAAGCAAAAACATCTACCATGACATAATATATTTTACAACATCCTACGAAGCTACACAGAAATAAAGAGATGTGTAGAAATGATGTGACCATTGGATTATATAATTAAATTTAGACTTAGTAAAATGGATCGAGATGACTTCCATAATCTTGTAATATGATCTATCTACACATGAGTACTATGTTTTAAGCTATCATATGTAACCACTTTGAGTATATTAATTAGAAATATATCTAGAATCTTGGATCTTTGTATGCATCATGTGTGATGTTTAGTTATTCTTAGCAATATGTGTTAAATTAATATAACTAGAAAAATATGTGTTAACTCAATATAACTAGATACTCTATCTAGACATTAGCATAGTTTGGAACATTGATATATGAATTGATAGTTTGACATCATTTTCATGTCAACATTTAGTGTTTGAGCCCATGTTTCAGAAGAAAATAATGAATAGAGAAAATTACCCATTGGAGTTATGGAAACCATAAACAAGGGAGATATAACATGGGAGACAAAAATAAAACAATTCAAGAATAAGTAAAAAATAAAAACGACGGTTGATTAAGTAGAAGATAAATTCTATAGACCATAAGATGAAGAGTTTTGGGTAACATTTGTAGACTTATTATGGCCCTATATACAAAGGTTAACCAAATAAATATATGGATCTAGAGTACAAATTAACAAAACAATTAACTAGATAGAAAATAAATTAAAAAAATGAGAAGAGATAAATGAACCATGGTCATTTACGATGGACTATTAGTTTGAGACAACATTGGACTCATTTGTTATACCTTGGGAAATATATGGTTGGATAAGATTTGATGCTAATAAATAATAATTTATATAAATTCCATGAGGTAGATTTATTAAAAAAAATCCAACTTTAATCTACATACTATTAGTTGAAGGCAACTTAATAAAAAGTGGTAGACAATTCCTTTAGGGACAAACACCTAGGGGATGTCAAAAGGTAAAAGGGAGGACCCCAAAAATAGGATAAAAAATAATATGACTATTAAAATATAATATGAGATGGATGCGGGGGGAATAGGATAAAAAATAATGGAGGAAATTAGAAAAATCTTAGAGATAAGATTAGTGATAAGAGATAAATTAGATAAGATAAGAGAAAGTAGAGGAAAGAAAGGAGTGGAAGAAATAAAGATGATGAAAAAAATGAAGAAGGAATGTAAAAATATGAATTAGGGTAAAAAAAATACTAAAAAAATTAAGGAGACTAAAAATAGAAAATTAAAACATACAAATAAGTAGTAATGGGAAAGGTGTTGAGTATTGTCATTGATGTCAAAGGTGCATCTTGTGAAGGTTGATGCCAAAGATGATTAAGAGTAGTTGGAAGTGTGTGATGTGATAAGGTGAATTGAAAGAGTGTTTTCATGAGATAAAAATAAAGATATATTTTTAAGGCAACTAATGTCTTATGTTTGCATAAAGGTATAGGTCATTGATATCAAAATGCATAGGAAGCCTAGTCATGAGCCTAGTCATGACATGAAGAGGTATGTGCATGAAAATGAATAAACACAGGCATGTGAAGGTTATATGGAATTATTTTTGAATATATTTAAGGTATTTAATCATTCATGAGAGTTTTAGGGTGAGCATATAGGGGTAGGAACTTCAGTCTAATTTTGCCCCTAAACCATTCTTAGACCCTACCTAGCCTCATGAGGTATGAGGATCAAATTTAAAGGAAATTATACATGTGCGAGCATGGAAAAAGGTGAGATAGTTTTTTTTTGGCATGTTTGTAAATTTTGAGGTCAATATTTGAAAGAAAAGTGCATGAATCACTATTTTAGGCTTTCTCGAGCTCACAAATTGAGGTCTCAAACCTAAGAAGCACTTACAAACATTCACTGGCATGTGTAACCTATACACGGGAGTTTTATATGTTGAGGATAGATGGGAAAGGGTCATATATAAGATATATAGGCATTAGTTTTGGATTCAAGTGGTATTCCTTTATGAACAATTGTTAACACCAAAACTTGTGTTAAACCTCCCTAAAACCCTAATAAGGACCTGATATGAAAGATTTTGTTCAAAATATATTAGTATGGATTAAAATTACTATATAAGATATTGGATAATGTATTAAACTTTCCCAATAACCTATAGGTGGTGGTGGTTAGTCAGATGAGAGAGAAAATGCACATATACAGGCTTATTTATCAAGAAGTTATTATAGCTCTCAAAAGTTTCATTGGTCAAGAAAATAAAATGGATGTTAGAAGAATATAGAGACCATTTTTAAATGTCCATGATGATTTTATAAAGGTTATAGCCTTTAAGTGTCCTAATTTAGTCATCCAAGTAAGTCAGTCATAGACAAACTTAATGGTGTGAATAGTGTAAAACCCAAGCAGAGATGAAGAGATAGATTTGAAGGTATGTTCATGATATATTGATACAAAAAAGTGATTTTATAGTTTAATTATTACTTTTAATTCATATTAATGCTTTTAAAAAATTTTAGAGGTCAATGTATATGGTAAAAAAGTTGCTCACAAAATGACCTATCTGGTTTAGATAAGATTGTGAGATATAAGGTCAAACAATTAGTCTATAAGAACAATATTTGACATTAAACCATATGATTTTTATATATTAAGATGTTATATAGATATAATAAGACCATTTTTATGCATTATTATTCATGACAATTTTTTACATAGGTGTTGTAGGTCTAATTCATCATGACTAGTTTTTGAGGTGAATTAGAAGTTCTGAATAAGCGAGTTGTAGAGATATTATTGACCCTTTATCTCCTAAGTGAAGGTATTCCAAGAATTTGGTGATGAAATTGAGGTCATGGATAATTTTTATACATGTTTGAATTTTTAAAATCAAGTATTTTAAGGGTGCTTAAGCTTCATTTTTACAAGACATACTTTTGAGGTACACATGCTTAATAGGGCAATTTGTCCTAAAGGAGATTTCATGGTATGAATGAAGGGTATAAGTCTAATAAATAATGGAGGAGGTAATAAGAGTTATTTTATAAGTGTTTTAATGATTTTTAGTTTTTTGAGAAATCCATCTGGGCCTAATACGATCAAGTTTTGACATTAAGAGGACATACCTACTGTAGTTAGGTCTCCATGAGGCGTAAAGGAGGAGTAAGGTATAATTGAGTTGTTGTAGAAAAAAAGAGGTTAAAATTATGTTTGAATCATGTTCATAAGATGTTATAATACCTATTTTATGGCCAAACTATAATGAAATTACTTCAAGAATTAAGTATAACAACAGAATTATATCCAAATATGACTGAAATATATCCAAATGTATGATAAAAGATAAGCCACTTCGAGGGGGAAACCTCCACAAGCTTCAATAAGAGCAGAATTCACAATATGATGATAAATGATTACCCACTACCTCCTATATATAGTCTAACTAGGCCATGGTTACTCCATAGGCCGACCTACTAATCTAAAGAAAGCCACAAGTCGGCCGCAAGTCAGCCATAATATAATGTCAAAGAGGGATAAGTAAGCCACAAGTCGGCTAATACTATCCTCCTACATGTGATAGGTTAGGGGCGTAGCATGCCCTTCCCCTTCAAACCAATGTTTTCCTCAACGTTGAACAACTGTGGATGTTGTTGCAAAAATTCTTCACCTTCCCAAGTTGCATCTTCACTGCTTTGGTTTTTCCACTTGATCAAATATTCCTTAATCTCTCTAGTTCTCAAACTCTTAATACGTGTTTGGAGGATCTTCTCTGGTTCCAAAATGACTCATCCTTCTTCATCTAGTTCTGGGAGCTCTGTCTGGGCAGAAAATTTCTATCCAATAACATTTTTCAAACAAGAAACATGAAATACTGGGTGTATGTGAGATGAATGAGGTAACTTGAGCTTGTAAGCCACACTTCCAATTTTTTGTAGAACCTGATAAGGGCCATAATAGTTTGGAGCAAGTTTGTTGTCCTTTTTCTATTACTTTAAGGACATCTACTTATAAGGTTGTAAATGAACAAATACCCAGTCACCCACCTCAAAATTTTGTTCACTCTGGTGTTGATCTGCTTGTTGCTTCATCCTATTTTGTGCCAAGGCTAAATTCTCTCTCAAACTAGCCAAAACCTCTTGTTGATGTTGAATGTGATCTTCCACATCTCAAACCTTGGTGTGCACCTTTAATGAAGAAGTGATGGAAGGTGGATGGTAACCATATAGTGCTAGAAATGGAGACATTTTAGAAGAGGTATGGAAAGATGTGTTATACCACCATTCTACAAGTGGTAGCCATTTGACCAAATGTTCTTGTTTATTTGATACAAAACAATGGAGATACCCCTCTAAACATTTGTTAACCACTTCAGTTTGTCCAGCAGATTGGGGGTGGTAAGATGAGCTATGAGCTAGCTGAGTACCCAAACAAGAAAATAGTTCAGTCCAAAAATTACTAGTGAAAATAGGATCATGATCACTTACAATTATTTTTGGGGTTCCATGTAATTTGAGAACTGCTTCCATAAAAATAGCCGCAACGGTACTTGCTGAAAATGGGTGTGAGAGAGCACAAAAATGGGCATATTTTGTAAGCCTATCCACAATGAACAAAATAACATTATTACCTTCAGAAAAAGGCAACCCAATGATGAAATCCATGGAAACCTCCTCCCACCTTTGACTAGGAATTGCTAATGGTTGTAACAAACCTGGGGTCTTAACTGTTTCACCTTTATTCTATTGGCATATCATACATTCTTACACAAAATTTTGTACATCTCCCTTGAGTCCTTCCCAAAATAATTCTTTATTAATTCTATGATAAGTTTTCAAGAACCCTGAGTGTCCCCTAAGTGGAGATGCATGCAACTCTGCAAGAATCTTATGCTTAAGCTCTAAAGTTTTGCACAAGTATAACCTACCCTTATACCATAGGACATTACCTTTTCATTAAAATTTGTCAGAGGATAAATTACCTTGCTGGAGATTCTGAATCAAAACTTGTGTATCCTTGTCTTGCTCCCATTCTAACCTAGCTTCATCCACCCAATCTGCTTGCAATATGGACATTGCACCAAGTAATGCTTCTGTGGATGCATCCCATCTAGATAGTGCATCTGCTACTACATTATCTTTATCCTTCTTGTAGATGATTTCAAAATCATAACCCAACATTTTGGTTACCCATTTTTGTTGTTCCTCAGATGATAATCTTTGCTCCAAAAAGTATTTGAGACTATCATGATCTGTTTTCACCTTAAAGTGTCTACCCATCAGATAAGGCCTCCATTATTTAACTACATGAAGAATAGCCATCATTTCTTTCTCATAGATAGGTTTTTGTAGATTCTTACCTTTGAATTGACAACTTTAAAATGCAATGGGTCTTTCTTCCTGTATTAGTACTACCCCCAATCCAAACCCAGAAGCATCACATTCAATAATGAATGTTTGTGAGAAGTCTGGAGTAGCCAAAACTGGAGTGGTGCACATAGCTAGTTTTAGTTTCTCAAATGCTTTGGTGGCATCATCATTCCAATGGAAAGCATCCTTCTTTAGCAATGCAGTGAGTGGAGCTACTATGCTGCCATAACCTTTCACAAATCTTCTATAGTAACCTGTTAATCCAAGAAAACCTCAAATTTTTTTGAGAGTTTTTGGCATGGGCCATTCCATTATCGCTTTGATCTTCTGAGGATCAACTTTAACCCCTTCATGGGAAACAATGTGACCAAGGTACTTTACCTCTTGTACTCCAAAAGCACATTTAGATGGCTTTGCATAAAGTTGGTGCTTCTCCAAAACTATCAATACCTGTTTCACATGTTGCAGATGTGCTTCCCATGTCTGACTATAAATCAATATGTCATCAAAGAAAACTAGCACGAACTTCCTTAAAAAAGCCTAAAAACAGTGTTCATCAAGCTCTAAAAAGTAGATGGTGCATTTGTAAGACCAAAGGGCATTACTAAAAACTCATAATGGCCCTCATGTGTTCTAAAAGCAGTTTTATGAACATCTTCATCCTTGATTCTAATTTGATGGTACCCTGAGTGAGGATCCAATTTTGTGAAATAATTAGCACCATACAACTCATCAAGTAAATCATCAATTACTGGAATAGGAAACTTATCTTTGATGGTGTACTTGTTGAGTTCCCTATAATCGGGGCACATCCTTCATGTGTCATCCTTCTTCCGCACCATGACCACTAGTGATGAATATGCACTTTGGCTATGCTTGATGATCCCTGCCTCTAGCATCTCATGGACCATCTTTTCAATTTCACTCTTTTGTGCATATAGATATTTATATGGTCTAATATTTGGTGGTTGACTACTCGGAATTAGTTGAATGGCATGATCATGTTCTCTTTTTGGTGGTAGTCTTTTTGGCATGGCCCTAAAAATAGATGAGTGTTCTTCAAGAATTATTTACAGATCAGGATGTGTAGATACCTTTGGGGGTTGAACTTCTATAGAGCATAATCATGCAATAATTCCCTTTGCCCCTTTTTTTAGCATCTTGGTCATCTGATGTGAACTAACCAGTTGTGGAGATTTTGCATGTAATCCATGTAATTCAATTTTCTTACCTTTAGAATGAAAGCACAAGAATAGTTCTTGGAAGTTCATCTCAATGGTACCTAAGGTTGTGAGCCATTAGACTCCCAAAACAATGTCTATGTTACCCATGGGAATAGCAAACATATGAGAGTCAAGATTGTACCCACCCATAGTAAGCTTAGTACTATGGCATTTGCCTGAACAATTAATTGTGCCACCATCTGCAATCATGACCTGAAATTTTGGTGCTGGGTAGATGAAATAGTTCAATTGAGTTGCCAACTTATGGTTTATAAAGTTATGTGTGCTCCCTGAATCAATCAAAATTGTCACCTTCTGTTTCATGAGGAAACCCACCACCTTAAGAGTTTATGGAGTGCTAATACCTGCAAGTGCATGACAAGAGATTGTAGGGTGGGAATCTTCAGGTACCTCTTCTATATCTTCCTCATCATCATTGGAGGCATCATCTGCTTCTTCATCTTCATTTGGTCCCTCAATGTAGAATAACTTTTTCTCAGCACATCTATGTCCTTTACTCCACTTGCTATCACAACCAAAACATAATCCTTTTACACGCTTTTCTTCAATTTACTGAGGGGTCAATCTAGTAGGTGGAGGAAATGTTGATGATGATATGCTACGATCTTTGAAGTGAGTGAATGGCTGCTTCTTGTTGGCTAGGAATTTTTCCTCAACTCTACGTGCTAGGATAATAGATTCAAAAATATTAAGTGGATTAAACATTCGTACCTCATGTTGAATGTGGTCCTTGAGTCCACCCAAAAATAGGTCATTCAAGTTTGCATCAAAAATTGTCTCCACACGTAAGGATAGGTTTTGAAAATGATGAATATAATCCTTAACAGAGCTAGTCTGTCACAATTTTGCCAGTTGGCTGAAGTAATTATTTGTCACACTATTGCCATAGTGTAATTATAGCTGCTCTTGAAAAATTGACCAAGTGACATTGAGACCCATATTTTTCTTTTGATCACACAACCATCGATACCAAATGAATTGATCAGGTTCAAGATACAAGGATGCCATGGTGACCTTCTATCCACTTGGAATCTGATGTAGGTCAAAAAAACTCTCCATTTGCTTGAGCCAATTGAGTGGATCTTTTCCATCGAATTTGCGCATATCCACTTTTGGTAATAGGTTCTTTTGTGGCCATGGAGTTGGATTTGAAGTAGACTGGTTAAGAGAACCACCCTGGTGGGTTTGTGAAATAGAGTTAGATTGATGATTTTATTAATTAATATTCAAAGCTATCATGATATATCCCAAACTAGCTTGTATGGATTGCATATTAGATTGTATGTCTTGCACCTCACTCTAAATGCCTTGCACACTATAGTCAAGCTGGCTCACTTTGTGATCTATGTTAGAAAACCTTGGTACAAAGGGTCTATTACACCCCCCTTCTGACTCCATCTCATCCTTTTTAGGAGTTTTTCCTAGAGTTTTATCCCCCTTTCCTCTGCCTCGAGTTTGTGGACCTACCATAAAAGGGTTTTATGATGTCGACCCTTATTGACACTTTTGACCCAACTTTGACCAGGTGATTTGGGAATTATTTCAGCCTCAATTCAAAATATACAAAGAAAAAACCATAGCCAAATTTTTCTAAACTTTCCAAAAATGTAAACAACTCAGAAAAATTCTTTGAATTGCGCACAATAGAGCAATTTTATGAAAAACCATGAAATAGAAATAACTTTTGAAAAACAAATAAAAATGATCTGAAATTTTAATGGAAGCTTAATGTGATGATTTATCACCTTCAGTAAAAAAATTTCAAATAAATTTGCAACCATTTTTTATATATTGCAAAATTAGTGTTTCACCCACAAGATTGCCCAAATCGCAGCTTTGATACCACTTGTAATGAAATTACTTCAAGAATTAAGTATAACAACAAAATTATATCCAAATATGACTGAAATATATCCAAATATATGATATAAGATAAGCCACTTTGAGGGGGCAACCTCCACAAGCTTCAATAAGAGCAGAATTCACAATATGATGATAAATGATTACCCACTACCTCTTATATATAGTCTATCTAGGCCATGGTTACTCCATAGGCCGACCTACTAATCTAAAGAAAGCCACAAGTCGGCCACAAGTCGGCCACAATATAATGTCAAAGAGGGATAAGTAAGCCACAAGTCGGCTAATACTATCCTCCTACATATGATAGGTTAGGGGTGTAGCTAAAACTAAGAGGTTGAAGGAATGTGGCTAACCAAGTGGTGTGTGATCATGTGTCTAGTATATATAAAAATTTGTTTATGCCTATTTATATGTATGTAATATAAGTGAATAAAATATTTCATGACTGAGAAGAAGGTCTTAAAATGAGACCATAACAAAATAATAGATGTGTAGTGATCAAAATTCATGAAGTGGCTATTATAGGTACAATCACTGAGAGGAGGGGGTGAATCAGTGGTAGCAAACAATCCAATTCAATTTCCAAACCCTTCAAACCCTTAAGCATTCAATACAACCATTTATGAAGCATACAAGATGTTTATAGAAATGGACAATGAAGATAATGAAAAATCACACACATAACACAAGATACATGTAGGAAACCCTATTGGGTAATAAAACCCACTCTCAATCTTGCAAACACATGAACTACTTATCTTATAAGGTAATCATAAATAAGAGAATGGTCAAGTCCTTCTGACCAAAATTTAGTGAAACACTTGTTTCACCAAGAACACCTACCCCTAAGATGATCAAGTCCTTCTAACCACCTATTGGTCAATTAATTTTGACCTAATTTAGTGAAACACCTATTTCATAAGGAGCACTTGCCCCTAAGATGATCAAGTCCTTCTGACCACCTGTTGGTCAAGTCCTTCTAACCTAGATGTTGAGTACCCTCCCAACACCTATGAAGTAAAAATATCTTTAACATTTATTTTTTACTAATCTGATGGAGATACAATGTATATCATCTCTCTTCAATTATTCATACTAAATAGTCCACACTCTGATCTGGATCTCAAAATAACCACCAATCTCACATAGACATCATCTGTCCTTTGTTCATACTCAATGATATGACCTAGGTTCCCCAAAGCTCTGACACAACTTGTCAAAATTAAGAGCACACATGATTACCATTATATAAGCAACTTAAGATGTGGAAATAACCAGAAGTACAAGTAACTATCAATGAGAAATAGCACAGAATATGAGAGGCACCACATAATTGTATTCAACTCAGTTAAAACGAAATTACAACAAAGAGATCACACTCTTCTTCCACTTTGTGGGCATACCAATAATCTTCCCTCAAGAGTAATCTTCTCTCAATACAGGTCACAACACACAGCTAACACAAGCTATTGTTCACCTCATTATACTGCCAGTACAACCGAGTACAAACTGGTACTCCAAGTAGATCTCACCATGATCTTGCTCCTTGATGTATTGCTATCACCTTAGATCTTGCTCCCCTATCGATCTCCTTTTGACCCTCGCATACACACACCCTTGCAGACCAACTCTATCTTACTTATCACATGTAGATCTCCTCCATGATCTTGCAACACCTTGCAGACCAAACCTGATCTTACATACATGAAGAATCCTACTTGATTCTACCATGGGAAGAACTCTCTGAGTTCTAAACCTTTACAATATAGCCCCATGGGTTTATTATATAGATCCCATGCATACACTAATTTAGATAAGCGGCTCAAGACTATAAGTAGTCTTTAACATGCAAACAACCCATTCAATTAACTGACTGTTCGTCAACAACCAGTTCTGGAACAACACAGGCGACCGACGTCAGTCCCTGTCTGACTAGAGGTGACCGACGTTGGCCGACTCTTGCCGATGTCAGTTTCTTTTTATCGACCCCTGCCTGATGTCAGTGTGGCCTGCTGATGTCGATGATTGTGACACACAGCAACCCTCCATGTTTGCATTCGGGTGAAGCTTTTAGCTCCACAACCTAATAATCTCCCACTTGGAGATAAATAGCTGCACCTGTACCTATCCCAATACATTGTCTTATCTGTATCTTGGCTTGTATCCCTCTTCAAGCTCAACCCTGAAGACCAACCACCACACAACCTATGGTGCACCCATTTGAGTAACCTACCACATCCGAACCTATAAACCCATGTAGTGAAGTCTTGACCTTGCATAACATGAATACCTACTGCTAGTCCCTCTCAAATACCTGAGAACCCACTTCCCCAAATTAGCTCCTAACTCTCTGATAGCTCCCACTACGTGGGCAAACTCAGGTCTATACTAGACCATATACAAGCAACTTAAGATGCATAATTAACCAGAAGTAACAAGTAACTAGAAACCAAAAACAATAGAAAATATGAGAGATAATACACAACTTGTATTAATACTCATCCAAAAAATAATACAATAAAGAAGATGCCCCTTCTTCTTCACACCTCTCAGAGGCTTCGCACACCTCAAGTGTACAGTAATTCTTTCCTCAAAGCTCTCTCTCTTACGGTCCCAACACACAACTCAAACACAGAGTTGGTGTTCACCTCCAACCAATTAGTATCCACTACTACCAATACACCAGTGCTCCATGTATTCCACAAGTGCTCCACGCACTCCAAGTAGATCTCTCTTGAACTGTAACAACCTGCAACCCAAATGATCTTACTTATGGAAGGAACTACCTTGCCTTCTTCTTTGCTCTCCAACTGAGTACACACCATACTCCAAGTAGATCTCACCTGATCTTTCTCTCTGTTGTGTTGCTATCCTCCCTGATCTTGCACACCTACAAATCAATCTAGTTCTGCACACCTGTAAACCTGGATCATGCACACACGTACACCTGCAAATCAATGATCTTACTTACCATGTAGATCTCTAAATGTGGCCTTGCACCCCTACTGACCAAGATCCTACATACATGAAGAACCCTTCTGATTCTCCAAAACCAACACCCACACTTGGTACGATTGTGGAACTAGGAGGAACACCCTTGATCACTTCACACACAGAAGGAGCTAACTTTGCTCAACTCAAACTAGCACAACTTACAATACATCCCATGAGTCTCTTAAATATATCTCATGAAAACAATAATTAGACACCTAATTACAATAATTAGATCTACAGCCAGAGACTATAATTAGCTCTCAACATGCAAACACCTGATTCATTAACTAACTGTCTATGAAACTGGTAGTTTTGAACCACATAGGTGATCGACGTTGGTCCCTATCTGCTTGGAGGTGACCGACGCCGACCAACTTTTGACTACCATCGATTGCTCTTCTGTCTACTCTTTACCGACGTCGGTTGGCCTGACTGACGCTAGTGTCTATGACACTCAGCAACCTCCTTCCCTATTTGCATCAGTGAAGCTTTTAGCTCCACAACCTAACAATCTCCCACTTAGAGATAAACAACTGCACTGTACCTGTACCTATACCTCATCTAATCTATTTCCTAGCTTGTATCCCTCTTCAAGCTCAATCCTTAAGACCAACCACCACACAACTTGTGGTGCACCTCCTATCATTTAAGTAAACTACCACATCCGAACCTACAAACCCATGTAGTGAATTCTTGACCCTGCATAACATGAATCCCTACTGTTGGTCCCTCTCAAATACTTGAGAACCCACTTCCCTGAATTGGCTCCTAACTCTCTGACAGCTCCCACTGCTTGGGCAAACTTAGGTCTATACCAGACCTCATGTGATTTCAGACACTAAAATTTCCAGCCCTTAGTGTGCTCCAGTTATGCATCCTGCATATTGAACCTTGCCAACCCTTGATTCACATCGGCTCCCACTAGAGACAAAATCAACCTGTGATCTTCCATGTCTCTCATGCCAAAGAATTTCACTGCTCCAAATTCCTCATGACATGCCATTGAACTAACCTTACCTTTAGCTCAGCAAAACCTTGTATGTCTGAACCTGCACCAAGCTCATCCTCTACATACAGTAACAAGATAATGTTGCGACCATCATCCACCTGGTAAGACAAAGACAATGGTTATACTGACATTGACTAAAGCCCTACTTTGTCATCCACCTGGTACCACTTGTTAGCTCTGTACCACTATCCTACAGCTTCCTCAAGACCATATGACTTGGCCTTCCATCTCATGTATCCATTCACTCTATTCTTTAACTAAGGTATCCATTCGTTTCTCAGTGCTTTCTTCTGACTAGCAACCCTACCAAATCTCCTATTTGGTTTTGCATCCTATTCCTTCCATGCTCCCACTATTTCCTAGATCCTTTCTATTTTGCAGTGAGCAATGAGTATAAAGAAGAGGAACTATGAATTTGAGGCTTACTTACCCCTTCAGTCCTCCTTATGGGCATTTGAGACTCCTTGATAGCTTGCTGTCTGCCCAAAATATGTTACAGTGACCGACCTTGGTCACCACACAGTCTACATCTGACTGACGTCAGTGTCTCCTGTTGCCGATGTCAGTCCTCCTGATCGACGTCAGTCTTATTGTCACCGACGTCAGTTTTCCTGATCGACATTGGTCTTACCCTGCCTGACACCACCGGCTCCAGTCTACACATGACCAACATCGACACCTGTCTGTTTGACGTCGATTCCCCTTGACCAAGGATGGTACCTGTGTTTGCCTGTGAGTGATGATTTTTTACCCATGAGCTTTGTTTGAATCAAATCCCTATCCAAACTACTCTGTTCAGAGTTACTCAGCCTTCTCCACTGATCTCTGTTTGCCATTTCCTCTATAAACACCAAGGCTTTCCAGTTCTTAAGTTTGTCAAAGACATCTGACTTCCTATTACGAACATGCATCTCCTTCTTGCTAATGTGACCAAGCCTATAAAGCCATGTCTCTGCAACAAAAGAAGAATCAGTAATATAAGCAAGTAGATAAAGGGTACCTACTTTCTTACCACCAGCTAATTCAAGTGTATCTGCTATAAGAGTTCTTGTGCATCTCTCATCACCCAACTTCCCTGAAGCAATTAGCCTTATCTTTAGAACTGGGACCTCCATGACCTCCTTCAACACCCATGTGTTGGCCACCTGTAATTTCAGCTTCACGTCCCGTTTGCCAATTCTTTGGCAAGGCACACCAACCCCTAAATAAATCTTTCCAAAGTCTCCAAAGACCTTACCATGGAAAAATACTCTATTTTGGACTGCATGGAAAGAGGCAGCAGAATCTATAAAACAAGATTCTACTTTATCTAAGAAACATACCAGAGCATCCTGTGTAACAACCCCTACAACATCTGCTTCTTCAGTTCCTTCATGTTGATCTTCTACTAACCAACAATCTTTATTTACCTGCTCTTTCTTTCCATAACACCGTAAGTGACCATTCGTGCTATTCAGTTTCTCCATTCGTAGCTTACTTTCTTCTGCCGTTGCTAAACTCCCACTTAATCAAAAATCCCTGAGTGACCTGTAACCAACACAAAACCTGCTCCGTGTAACCTTAGCTCTGATACCAATTGATAGGACCTAGGTTCCCCAAAGCTCTAACACAACTTGTCAGAATTAAGATCACACATGATTACCATTGTATAAGCAACTTAAGATGCGGAAATAACTAGAAGTACAAGTAACTATCAATGAGAAATAGCACATAATATGAGAGGCAACACACAATTGTATTCAACTTAGTTAGAAGGAAATTACAACAAAGAGATCACACTCTTCTTCCACTTTGTGGGCATACCAGTAATCTTCCCTCAAGAGTAATCTTCTCTCAATATAGGTCATAACACACAGCTAACACAAAGCTATTGTTCACCTCATTATACTGCCAGTACAACCGAGTACGAATCGATACTCCAAGTAGATCTCACCATGATCTTGCTCCTTGATGTATTGCTGTCACATTGGATCTTGCTCACCCATCGATCTCCTTTTGACCCTCGCATACACACACCCCTGTAAACCAACCCGATCTTACTTATCACATGTAGATCTCCTCCATGATCTTGCAACACCCTGCAGACCAAACCTGATCTTACATACATGAAGAATCCTACTTGATTCTACCATGGGAAGAACTCTCCTAGTTCTACACCTTTACAATACAGCCCCATGGGTCTATTATATAGATCCCATGCATACACTAATTTAGACAAGTGGCTCAAGACTAGAACTAGTCTTTAACATGCAAATAACCCATTCAACTAACTGACTGTTCGTCAACAACCAGGTCTGGAACTGCACAGGCAACCGACGTCAGACCCTGTCTGACTGGAGGTGACCAATGTCAGCCGACTCCTGTTGATGTCATTTTCTTTCCATCGACCCCTGCCTGACGTTGGTGTGGCCTGTCGATGTCAACAACTGTGACACTCAGCAACCCTTCATGTTTGCATCCAGGTGAAACTTTTAGCTCCACAACCTAACAATCTCCCACTTGGAGATAAACAGCTGCACCTATACCTATCCCAGTACATTTTCTAATCTGTATCCTAGCTTGTATCCCTCTTTAAGCTCAACCCTAAAGACCAACCACCACACAACCTGTGGTGCACCTCCTATCATCTGAGTAACCTGCCACATCCAAATCTACAAACCCATGTAGTGAAGTCCTGACCATGCATAGCATGAATCCCTGCTGATGGTCCCTCTCAAATATCTGAGAACCCACTTCCTTGAATTGGCTCCTAACTCTCTGACAGCTCCCACTGCGTGAACGAACTCAGGTCTATACCAGACCATATACAAGCAACTTAAGATGCAGAATTAACCAGAAGTAACAAGTAACTAGAAACCAGAAACAACACAAAATATGAGAGACAATACACAACTTGTATTAATACTCATCTAGAAAAGAATACAATAAAGAAGATGCCACTTCTTCTTCACACCTCTCAGAGGCTTGCCACACCTCAAGTGTACAGTAATTCTTTCCTCAAAGCTCTCTCTCCTACGGTCCCAACACATAACTCAAACACAGAGTTGGTGTTCACCTCCAACCAATCAGTATCCACTATTGCCAGTACACCAGTGCTCCATGCACTCCACAAGTGCTCCACACACTCCAAGTAGATCTCCCCTAATTTACAACAACCTACAACCCAAAAGATCTTACTTATGGAAGGAACTGCCTTGCCTTTCTCTTTGCTCTCCATCTGAGTACACACCGTACTCCAAGTAGATCCCACCTGATCTTGTTCCCTATTGTGTTGTTGTCCTCCCTGATCTTGTGCACTTGCAAATCAATCTAGTTTTGCACACCTGCAAACCTAGATCATGCACACACATACACCTGCAGATCAATGATCTTACTTACCATGTAGAACTCCAAACGTGGCCTTGCACCCCTGCTGACCAAGATCCTACATACATGAAGAACCCTTTTGATTCTCCAAAACCAGCACCCACACTTTGTACTACTGTGGAACTAGGAGGAACACCCTTGCTCACTTCACACACAGAAGGAGCTAACTTTGCTCTACTCAAACTAGCACAACTTACAATACAGTCCATGAGTCTCTTAAATAGATCTCATGCAAATAATAATTAGACACCTAATTGTAATAATTAGATCTATAGTTAGAGACTATAATTAGCCCTCAACATGTAAACACCTAGTTTGTTAACTAACTATCTGTGAAATTGGTAGTTTTAAACCACACAGGTGACTGATGTCAGTCCCTATCTACTTGGAGGTGACCGATGCTAACCAACTTCTAATCGACGTCAGTTGCTCTTCTGTCTGTTCCTTACCAATGTCGGTTGGCCTGATCGACATCGGTGTCTATGACACTCAACAACCTCCTTCCCTGTTTGCATCAGTGAAGCTTTTAGCTCCACAACCTAACAATCTCCCACTTGAAGGTAAACATTTGCACTATACCTGTACCTGTACCCCATCTAATCTATTTCTTGGGTTATATCCCTCTTCAAACTCAATCTTGAAGACCAACCACCACACAATCTGTGGTGCACCTCTTGTCATCTGAGTAACCTACCACATCCGAACCTACAAACCCATGTAGTGATGTCTTGACCCTACATAGCATGAATCTCTACTGCTGGTCCCTCTGAAATACCTAAGAACCCCCTTCCCCGAATTGGCTCCTAACTCTCTAACAACTCCCACTACTTGGGTAAACTCAGGTCTATACCAGACATCATGTGATTTTAGACATTGAAATGTCCAGCCCTTAGTGTACTCCAGTTCTGCATCTTGCATATTGAACCTCGCCAACACTTGATTCACATCAGCTCCAACTGGAGACAAAATCAACTTGTGATCTTCCATGTCTCTCATGCCAAAGAATTTTGCTACTCCAAATTCCTCATGACATGCCACTGAACTAACCTTACCTTTAGCTCAGCAAAACCTTGTATGTCTGAACCTGCACCAAGCTCATCCTCCACATACAGTAACAAGATAATGTTGCAACCATCATCCACCTGGTAAGGCAAACACAATGATTATACTGACATTGACTAAATCCCTTCTTTGTCATCCACCTGGTACCACCTGTCAGCCCTGTACCACTATCTTGTAACTTCTTCAAGACCATATGACTTGGCCTTATATCTCACGTATCCATTCACTCTATTCTTTAACTAAGGTATCCATTCATCTCTCAGTGCTTTCTTCTGGCTAGCAACCCTACCAAATCTCCTATTTGGTTTTGCATCCTATTCTTGCCATGCTCCCACTATTTTCTAGATCTTTCCTGCTCTGCAGTGAGCAACGAGTATAAAGAAGAGGAACAATGAATTTGAGGCTTACTTACCCCTTCAGTCCTCCATATGGGTGTTTGAGACTCCTTGATAGCTTGCTATCTACCCAAAATCTGTTACAGTGACTGACTTTGATCACCACACAGTCTGCATCTGACTGATGTTGGTGTCTCCTATTGCCGATGTTGGTCCTCCTAACGGACATCGATCTTACCCTGCCCGACACCACCAGCTCTGGTCTGCACATGACTGGCATCGACAACTATCTATTCGACGTCAATTCCCCTTGATCGATGCTGGTACCTGTGTTCACCTATGAGTGATGTCTTTTTACCCACGAGCTTTCTTTGAATCAAATCTCTGTCTAAACTGCTCTGCTCAGAGTTACTCAGCCTTCTCCACTGATCTCTGTCTGCCATCTCCTCCATAAACACCAAGGCTTTCCAGTTCTTAAGTCTGTCAAAGACATCTGACTTCTTGTTAAGAACATGCATCTCCTTCTTGCTCATGTGACCAAGCCTACAAAGCCACGTCTCCACAATAGAAGAAGAATGATTAATATAAGCAAGTAGATAAAGGGTACCTGCTTTCTTACCACTAGCTAATTCAAGTGTATCTGTTGTGAGATTTCTTGTGCATCTCTTATCACCCAACTTCCCTGAAGCAATTAGCCTTATCTTTAGAACTGGGACCTGCATGACCTCTTTCAACACCTATGTGTTGGCCACCTGCAATTTCAGCTTCACTTTCCCTTTGCCAATTCTTTGGCAAGGCACACTAGCCCCTAAATAAATCTTTTCAAAGTCTCCAAAGACCTTACCATGGAAAAATACTCTATTTTAGATTGCATGGAAAGAGGCATCAGAATCTATAAAACAAGATTATACTTTATCCAAGAAACATACCAGAGCATCTTATGCAACAACCCCTACAACATCTGCTTCTTCAGTTCCTTCATGCTGATCTTCTACCAACCAACAATCTTTATTTACCTGCTCTTTCTTTCCATAAAAATGTAAGTGACCATTCATGCTATTCAGTTTCTCCATTCATAGCTTACTTTCTTCTGCCATTGCTATACTCCCACTCAATTAGAAATCCCTGAGAGTGACCTGTAACCAAACACAAAACCTGCTCCCTGCAACCTTAGCTTTGATACCAATTGATAGGACCTAGATTCCCCAAAGCTCTAACACAACTTGTCAGAATTAAGAGCACACATGATTACCATTGTATAAGCAACTTAAGATGTGAAAATAACCAGAAGTACAAGTAACTATCAATGAGAAATAACACAAAATATGAGAGGCAACACACAATTGTATTCAACTTAGTTAGAAGGAAATTACAACAAAGAGATCACACTCTTCTTCCACTTTGTGGGCATATAAGTAATCTTCCCTCAAGAGTAATCTTCTCTCAATACAGGTCACAACACACAACCAACACAAGCTGTTGTTCACCTCATTGTACTGCCAGTACAACTGAGTACGAACCGGTACTCCAAGTAGATCTCACCATGATCTTGCTCCTTGATGTATTGTTGTCACCTTGGATCTTGCTCCCTCGCCGATCTCTTTTTGACCCTCACATATACACACCCCTACAGACCAAACCGATCTTACTTATCACATGTAGATCTCCTCTATGATCTTGCAACACCTTGCAGACCAAACCTGATCTTACATACATGAAGAATCTTACTTGATTCTACCATGGGAAGAACTCTCCTAGTTCTACACCTTTACAATACAGCCCCATGGGTCTATTATATAGATCCCATGCATACACTAATTTAGACAAGTAGCTCAAGACTTGAAGTAGTCTTTAACATGCAAACAACCCATTCAACTAACTGACTGTTCATCAACAATCAGTTCTGGAACTGCACAAGTGATCGACGTTGGTCCCTATTTGATTGGAGGTGACCGACATTGGCCGACTCCTACTGATGTTGATTTCTTTTTGTCGACCCCTACCTAACATCGGTGTGGCCTGCTGATGTCGATGACTATGACACTCATCAACCCTCCATGTTTGCATCCAGGTGAAGCTTTTATCTCTACAATCTAACAATCTCCCACTTAGAGATAAATAGTTACACCTGTACCTATCCAAGTACATTGTCTAATCTGTATCCTAGCTTGTGTCTCTCTTCAAGCTCAACCCTGAAGACCAACCACCACAAAACCTTTGGTGCACCTCCTATCATTTGAGTAACCTGCCACATCCGAACCTACAAACCCATGTAGTGAAGTCCTAACCCTACATAACATGAATCCTTGTTGCTGGTTCCTCTCAAATACCTGAGAACCCACTTCCCCAAATTGGCTCCTAACTCTTTGACAGCTCCCACTGCATGGGCAAACTCAGGTCTATACCAGACCATATACAAGCAACTTAAGATGTGGAATTAACCAGAAGTAACAAGTAACTAGAAACCAGAAACAACACAGAATATAAGAGACAATACGCAACTTGTATTAATACTCATTCAAAAAAAATACAATAAAGAAGATGCCACTTCTTCTTCACACCTCTTAGAGGCTTCCCATACCTCACATGTACATTAATTCTTTCCTCAAAGCTCTCTCTCTTACGGTCCCAACACACAACTCAAACACAGAGTTGGTGTTCAACTCCAACCAGTCAGTATCCACTACTGCTAGTACACCAGTGCTCCATGCACTCCACAAGTGCTCCACACACTCCGAGTAGATCTCCCCTGAACTTCAACAACTTGCAACCCAAATGATCTTATTTATGGAAGGAACTACCTTGCCTTCCTCTTTGCTCTCCAACTGAGTACACACCGTATTCCAAGTAGATCCCACCTGATCTTGCTCCTTGTTGTGTTGTTGTCCTCCCTGATTTTGCACACCTACAAATCAATCTGGTTCTGCACACCTACAAATTTGGATCATGCACACACATACACTTGCAGATCAATGATCTTACTTACCATGTAGATCTCTAAACGTGGCCTTGCACCCCTGCTGACCAAGATCTTACATACATCTAGAACCCTTCTGATTCTCCAAAACTAGCACCCACACTTGGTACTACTATGGAACTAGGAGGAACACCCTTGCTCACTTCACACACAAAAGGAGCTAACTTTGCTCAACTCAAACTAGCACAACTTACAATACAACCCATGAGTCTTTTAAATAGATATCATGCAAACAATAATTAGACACCTAATTATAATAATTAGATCTGCAACTAGAGACTATAATTAGCCCTCAACATGCAAACACTTGATTTGTTAACTAACTATCCGTGAGACTGACAGTTCTGAACCACACAGGCAATCGACGTCGGTCCCTATCTGCCTGGAGGTGACTAATTTTGGCTGACTTATGACCGATGTTGGTTGCTCTTCTGTCTGCTCCTTGTCGATGTCAGTTGGCCTGACTAATGCCGGTGTTTGTGAGACTCAACAACCTCCTTCCTTATTTGCATCAGTGAAGCTTTTAGCTCCACAATGTAACAATCTCCCACTTGGAGATAAATATCTGCACTGTACCTGCACCCCATCTAATCTATTTCCTAGCTTGTATCCCTCTTCAAGCTTAATCTTGAAGACCAACCACCACACAACCTGTGGTGCACCTCCTATCATCCGAGTAACCTGCCACATCCAAACCTACAAACCCATGTAGTGAAGTCTTGACCTTGCATAGCATGAATCCCTGCTGCTGGTCCCTCTCAAATACCTGAGAACCCACTTCTCTGAATTGGCTCCTAACTCTCTGACAGCTCCCACTACTTGGGCAAACTCAGGTCTATACCAGATCTCATGTGATTTCAGACACTAAAATGCCCAGCTCTTAGTGTGCTTCAGTTCTGCATCTTGCATATTAAACCTCACCAACACCTGATTTTGCTGCTCCAAATTCCTCATGAAATGCCACTAAACTAACCTTATCTTTAGCTCAGTAAAACCCTGTATGTCTGAACCTCTACCAAGCTCATCCTCCACATACAATAACAAGATAATGTTGCACCCATCATCCACCTGGTAAGCCAAACACAATGGTTATACTGACATTGACTAAAGCCCTACTTTGTCATCACCTGGTACCACCTGTCAGCCTTGTACCACTGTCTTGCAGCTTCCTCAAGACCATATGACTGGGCCTTCTATCTCATGTATCCATTCACTTTATTCTTTAACTAGGGTATCCATTCGTCTCTTAGTGCTTTCTTTCGGCTGGCAACCCTACCAAATCTCCCATTTGGTTCTGCATCCTATTCCTGCCATGCTCCCACTATTTCCTAGATCCTTCCTACTCTGTAGTGAGAAATGAGTATAAAGAAGAGAAACATCAAATTTGAGGCTTACTTACCCCTTCAATCCTCCATAGGGGTGTTTGAGACTCCTTGACAGCTTGCTGTCCACCCAAAATTTGTTACAGTGGTCGACCTCAATCACCACACAATCTGCATCTAACCGACGTCGATGTCTCCTATTGCCGACATTGGTCCTCCTGACCGACGTCGATCTTACTATCACCGATGTCGATTTTCCTGATTGACATCAGTCTTACCCTGCCTGACACCACTGGCTCTAGTCTACACATGACCGACATCAGCACCTATATGTTCTACGTTGGTTCCCCTTGACTGATGCTGGTACCTGTGTTCACCTGTGAGTGATGACTTTTTACCCATGAGCTTTCTTTGAATCAAATCCCTGTCTAAACTGCTCTGCTCAGAGTTACTCAGCCTTCTCCACTGATCTCTATCTGCCATCTCCTCCATAAACACCAAGGCTTTCTAGTTCTTAAGTCTATCAAAGACATCTAACTTCCTATTAAGAACATGCATCTCCTTCTTGCTCATGTGACCAAGCCTACAAAGCCACGTCTCTACAACAAAAGAAGAATCAGTAATATAAGCAAGTAGATAAAGGGTACCTACTTTCTTACCACTAGCTAATTCAAGTGTATCCATTGTGAGAGTTCTTGTGCATCTCTCATCACCCAACTTCCCTGAAGCAATTAGCCTTATCTTCAAAACTGGGACCTGCATGACCTCCTTCAACACCCATGTGTTGGCCACCTGCAATTTCAGCTTCACTTTCTCTTTGCCAATTCTTTAGCAAGGCACACCAGCCCCTAAATAAATCTTTCCAAAGTCTCTAAATACCTTATCATGGAAAAATAATCTATTTTGGATTACATGGAAAGAGGCAATAGAATCTATAAAACAAGATTCTACATTATCCAAGAAACATACCAGAGCATCCTGTGTAACAACCCCTACAACATCTGCTTCTTTAGTTCCTTCATGCTGATCTTCTACCAACCAACAATCTTTATTTACCTACTCTTTCTTTCCATAACACCGTAAGTGACCATTTGTGCTATTCAATTTCTCCATTTGTAGCTTACTTTCTTCTGTTGCTATTCTCCCACTCAATCAAAAATCCCTGAGAGTGACCTGTAACCAAACACAAAACCTGCTTCCTGCAACCTTAGCTCTGATACCAATTGATAGGACCTAGGTTCCCCAAAGCTCTAACATAACTTGTTAGAATTACGAGGACACATGATTACCATTGTATAAGCAACTTAAGATGTAGAAATAACTAGAATTACAAGTAACTATCAATGAGAAATAGCACAGAATATGAGAGGCAACTCATAATTGTATTCAACTCAGTTAGAAGGAAATTACAACAAAGAGATCACACTCTTCTTCCACTTTGTGGGCATACCAGTAATCTTCCCTCAAGAGTAATCTTCTCTCAATATAGGTCACAACACACAGCTAACACAAGCTGTTGTTCACCTCATTGTACTGCTAGTACAATCGAGTACGAATTGGTACTCCAAGCAGATCGCACCATGATCTTACTCCTTGATGTATTACTGTCACCTTGGATCTTACTCCCCTATCGATCTCCTTTTGACCCTCGCATACACACACCCCTATAGACCAACCCGATCTTACTTATCACATGTAGATCTCCTCCATGATCTTGTAACACCCTGCAGACCAAACCTGATCTTACATACATGAAGAATCCTATTTGATTCTACTATGG
>JARHVA010002622.1:425000-432500 GCA_037957365.1 Torreya grandis | reverse complement strand
GAAAATATTTGTATAACTATGTTAGAATAGTTGGTCCCTAGCCAAAACATGTTGAGTCCTCCAACATGCTTCTAACAATGCCATCTGAGCCCATATGAAATTAATATCCACTCTTGTTAGGTATCAAGATGTTTTTGATAATGTTCATAAGAACAATAGCCTCTCGATCAATTAGAGTTGGTGGTGATGGATCCCCATCAAGTAGATCATCTGGTCGAATATCTATATAAGTCTCAATTAGGTTTATATCAACCTTCCCCTAAACCATGGGGATACCTTAATACTTGCATAGATAATAAAGAATCACCTAATATTGTGTTAGTGGTGTCTAAAACAAGTGTTGTACATGAATTTGTATCTTGAGGATATACTAGGTATCCTCAAGTGTGATAATGGCCTCCCTAGTCGGTAAGTCAAAGGCGAATGTCTCACTATGCTAGTGCTCTATTAGTATAACAAGATAAGCCTAATTAACTAGAATCCATGCCACATTATGTAGGTCTATCATCTGTGGGAAGGAAATCATGGCCTCAATCTAAATTTTTAGGGTCTACAGATAGTGTGGTCATCTCTCGTGATAAGTAAGAATAACCAATCACTCCTGTAATTAAAAATTTAGCATCAACCTAACTACATGCTACTAATGGAGCTTAAGCCTAGCCTATTTAGTCTAATTGACCCTATTTCAAAGGTTAAACCCATTTTGGGCCCTTAAAATTATATATTTTTGGCTTCTAGAGTAAAGTTGTTCTTTTCTCTAAGGTAAAGACATCATTTAACCAATTTTGCACATTTTTAGGTGAAAGCACCATTTTTCATTTTCATAAAAATGGTGACTTTGCCTTAAAATGGTAAAAATCACCATTTTAGTGATTCCTAAACTTTTTTGGCATTTTTGTCATTTCTAGAAATAGTCACTTCACTCAAAGTTTCCACTTTCTTTGGCAAATCCATTGTTTGTCCTATCATGCAAATGGTGACTTCACCAATTTTTAACCTTCCAAGTGTAATTAATGTTAATAAATGATAATTAATGATCATTTTAGGTTTACTTATTGGTTCCCCATCATGTTTTGGTTGCATGTTCTCCCTCACTCACTTTGATACATGTCACCAAGCTCCTTTATGGGCCATTTTTTCTCAACAATATGTGCAAAAAACCAAAGTTCTAATTCTCAAAAGGCTAAGGTGAAAATGAATTATTTTTTCATCCCATGGGTGAACATATAACCAAAAATTTAAATTTTTACCCCCTAGGGCCTATAGTTCATGTCATGTACTCCAAAAAGTGTATTTTTCACATTTGTGGTCTATTTTATGCTTAATTTAATCCTATGTGCCTTATTTTTTGGTCGTATTATAACCTGGCTATCTTTTTTTGGCCTCCCTTGAGACCTATTTAAAAAAATTATTTTTCAACTTGTATCTCGTTTTTGTTCAAACATGCATCTTTAAACTCACATTTAGGCTAAAATGTGTTGTTATCCTTTGTCAGCTCCTTGTCAATCCATTTTACATATTTTTAAATCAGCTACCCTTACAAGTTTACCCCATTGCAAAAAATTATTTTTGTGATTGATCAATGATATATCTTGCCTTTCTTGGGAATTCTAAGTTTTGGTCACATATTTTACATGCATAAATGACTATAACCACCTTTAGGTAAATCATTTATTATTGTACCAATTTATTGATTATAACTACCTAAGGGTAGATCATTATTTTTGCATTATGTATTAATGATTATAATCACCTTTAGGTAAATCATTATTTTTAACAGCTCCACCCACCCTTATGGGGTAAATGATTTTGTTACTAATTATAAATATCTTTGGGAAAATTAGTGTTTATCATTTCATTACTGATGATAACTACCTTTCAGAAAATTAGTGTTTCTCATTTTGTTACTAATTATAACCATCTTTGGCCAAATTAGTGTTTCCCATTTGTTCCTGACTATAAACCCCTTTGTGAAATCAATGTTTCCCACTTTTCATTCCTAATTGTAATCACCTTTGGTAAAATTAGTGTTTCCCATTTTGTTACTGATTATAACTGCCTTTGGGCAAATCAGTATCCATCCCACTATCCTATCGAGGAAACTATATGTGCCACTACTTATATATACCTTTAGGAAAACTAGTATCACACCTTTTTATACTAATTATAAAAATGTTTGGGAAAATCAATGATTACATATCCATTAATATTTATAACCCCCTTTATCTAATTTAGTAATCCCACCCACATTAGCAACTAGATCATGTCATTTTCTTCACTTTGAGGGAACATTCGATGACTTTAACTTGCCACTCGCTCCCTTAAATGGATATCAAATACTTATTGGCTACCCTTTGGGGCATGAAACAATCAAATTAATGACTTTTTCAGTCTTTTAAAATACATTATTATGCCTATGTCTCATAATGCCTTCTCAAACAGGGGTAAATTATAGACACTTAGTTTTTGCCACTATTGTGCCTAAACTGGGATTCAATTTAATTTATAGAAAATAATACAATTTAAGCCTAAAAATCACCTAAATTACCTAGGTTTATCTACATAATGGATTTAATTGCCCAAAAATATGATGAGGCTAGTGTATTTGGTGTATTACCCTGTATGCTCCAATAACCTGGTTTGGTTTTAACCCTAATTAAATTATGCCCTAGTAATTTGACACTTTTGTTTTATCAAGTTATTAATTCATAACATTTAAAAAAATTAAAAAAATCTAAAAATCACTAACCAATATTAATTACATTATAAGTATTAATTGACTTGCCTAAAAAATCCAAATCAAATTAGTTAATTTCATTTACCAAAAAAAGAATTTTTAGTCGAATATGAAGTCAAAGGTCAAAGGAGCAAATAAAGTGATTTATTATTTCATAAATATTCTAAAATTATAAGTCACACCTCACAAATTTATAAATTGAGTTGTCATGCCTCACAAATATTTAAAATTGAGGTATTAATATTTTATGAGTACTTTGACCCAACCCAGGTTTAGACTGATTCAACCTAGGTTAATTTAGACTCAATCCAAGTTAGAATTTAACCTAAACTCATTAAAGTTAGAGTTATTTATTTGAGATATAAATTAAATTTCCCATGCCATATGCCAAAATATTTTTTGTGTAAGCATATTTTATTGGAATACCTTCTTGAAGCCTTTAAGAGTAGTTTTATAATGCCCAATTTATGCCAAGATTCACACCAAGCCATAACTAACTATTGGATAGATACTACCACTATGGAATAACATTTATATAAGACTCAAATCATCATAGGCCAAGAATTAACATCCTTATTCCAATAATTAAACATCAAATTTGATAAAGGAGGTAAGAAAGTTGTATTGTCTTTATCTCTATTTTATGATCTCACTTATTATGTTATGTTTTCCCTAGTTTTTTAGCAAGAGTGTTTAGTCCTAGTGTATTTTTATGATTGAGTTTTTGTCATTTGGAATAACAAGGGAATAATCTAAATATTGTTTACTCTTTGAACACATAAGGTATAGATTTGACTTTGTTCACTCATGCTCACTAGGTTATAAGTATGATTGGGTTGTATGGTTGAGTTAATCTCAACTGTCAGTGGAAACTCACCTTTTATTCAAGGTTAGGGGAATGTTCCTTTCAATATATTTTTCTATATCTCATTATATATATGTACTTTATATATTTTTACATATTTATCCTACTCTTAGTTTCAAATATTTACAATGATACATATTTCAAATCAACTTGCCAATAGGCAAGGTAGTTACATCAATACACAGGTGTATTCTTAAACCTTCCTCTTTCAAGTTTAATATTTTAAATACTTTAAATTGTATATTATATGAATTTATTATATATTATAACATGTTTTTGGTTTCATGTTAGTTACTATCAAAGTAATCAAGTTAGACTCACACAAAGGCAAGGTATTTTGTACACACCTAGGTATAGATTTCTTCTCCTTTAAACTAATAATTTAATTACTAGATTAAAGGTGGGGTAAATGTAGATGATATGTATGAATTATATATTAACACAATCTTGTACACTTGGAGAACTCAAAATTTGGTTATTCCTCTCAATTCTAGACCTTTCCCACTTTTGGAAGTCTTTCATCTGCTCTATCTTATGCCCCTTAGTCTATATCATGGTTCAACCAGTCTTATGTTAATGATACAAACCTTATATATTTTTTATAATTATTAAAACCTATTTATCTTACACCTATACATGTTTTTATCTTATAGCTACTTTCCTACTCCATGGACACTAATGTCTTAGATAGACACCTGCATCAACATAGATGTCCTACACCAACACAAGTGTCTAGTGTCCAAAAGTCATCTAAGTTGAAAATAAAAAATATCTTAATGGTCATCCTAAGTGATTTAATGTGATTTATTTCTAAAAATGTATTTATATAAATAAAAAATCACCCCTCATTCATTCATCACCTAATATACACTCAAAAATACCTAAGGCAACTTATCAAAGCACTCGATAAAAAAAGATTCCCTATTTTATCCTATTTTCATATCAGTGATAGGGAAAACACATACACAAGTCTAAATTAATAAAGGATCAAACTAAGATCCCAATTTGATAAGTTATAAACTAGGTCACTATTGTACTTGTTTTCCACATATTACATGATTCACACATAATCCAATAAATAAGTACATCAATATGAGGCCCTCTTTAGAGTATTATATATGTAGGCAATGCTCATCAATAAAGGGGTCATTGAATTCAGATCAACACCATGTTCCCACAATCCATTTTTCTCTAAGGTCACTATGAGGATAAAGAACTATGGTTTTACAATTTCATGAGGAGAGATAGTCCATAACCCAGAACTGAACACTCCAAAATGAAAGAGAAGACAAACCTAAAAGCATCCAGGTGGTTGTATCCTTTTATAAAATGTATTCCATATAGTACACCTATGTTAGGTTTAGATAGTATCATCGATGCAACTATCCAAGGCTAATGTTATTATCCTCAGCTCCAAAGGTGTTCAATCTAGAAATTAGTGATTGCTTCAAAATCATCTTTTAGTTTGATTTCTATTTATTCCATATCCAAAACTATGTTAGCACTAAAACCAAAAAGTAAATAACTTCTTTGTCATTTCTATATCTAATATAGTTTTACTTACTTTTCTTAGCCCATCTTAATTTAATAAATTTAACATATCTTATATCTGAGTTTAGTATCTAATTGGCCTGCTATAGAAATAGTTAATCATCCATATACTTTAGGCTATATCTATTCCATCTAACCCTATATAAATCCAATATATATATTTTTAAGTTTAAACACTTACTAATTATTTAGATATACTAAAAAGTGAAAATGCATAGAAATAAATGACTTAGTTGTACTTGGATATGCAGGACTATGAGTTTGACTCTGTGCTTGATTATATGACTATATGATGGTGCCATGAATTAGGATTAGGGACTTATGAATATTTTGGAAAAGGTTGAACTATTCAGATGATGATGGGTTATACTGGTATCTATAAAGAATGATAGTGTCTAATAGGGTTTTTCCCTCTATGTAAAAATAGGCATGTGAAATTTACATGTGGATTTTGTATGACTGTATAAGAGCTTTTGATCTAGTATCGGAGCCACTATATAACTTATTCTTCAATTGTAAACTTAGATTAATAGGCAATGAGGAAAAAATGGAATAAAAAAGGAATAATGATAGTGGCTAAAGTTGTTCTTAACTTTAACACCCCTATGTTGAGACATGCCTACATACCAATACTTCGAAGAGGGATTAAAATACATGTATTTATCCTATGCTACGATGGTGTGTGTGAAATAATGGTGAAAAAATATATATGGTGTTAAAATTATTGTGTGATTATGTACTTTTACAATGATTTTTGACCTTGAAATGGTATGCCAACCTAGATCAGGGATCTTTCAACTATAAGAACTCAAAATTAAGAATAATAAATATCCTTTCCTCAATGTGTTTTTAAATATTCTAGTGTTTTCAATCATGTGCCTCTTTTATACAAAATGGCTAAAAAATGTAGCTTTATAGTGATCATTTTTTTATTCATTCAAATAATACTTGTAAAATGTGCAGGATGAGACATTATGTTATTTCAAATTTGAAAAACTAGTAATTATTTGATGGGAGAATGAAACTCTCAGATTTAGACATTATCGATGAATGAGATTATCCTCAAAGAGTGGCCTTATCTAGGAAGAAGAGACAACTAAATTAGAATAGTGGATTATTTTAGGGATGAACTTATACTATTTGAAATGAATAATAGGAACATCTATTAATGTGTGGTTACTTGGACTTTATGGGTCATTTGCATAGAAGTGAAGAAGTGGCATCCAAGGACCATTAAATTCAGTAGGTTGGGTATTCACAAGGAATGGTCAAAAGTGTATTATTTTAGCTTAAATATTAATTTATGTGTCTACGTTTCCCCCATTTTATTCAATTAATGTATATAAGTTAAAATTATAGGGTAAAAGGAAATTTGTATACTTGATTTTACCTATGAATAGCAATCTTGAATCTAGACCCCATGTTGAATTGTGATGCACATAAACCTACAATTAAATATGTATAAATTAGTCCTTACTTAAGATGAAAAACTAAAAATAAAATATTAGAAACTAAAAGATCAAATAACAAGGAAATAATACACCTATTTGGGTACACAAACCATTGTGCTTTTTGGTGTAAAATTGGTGAGTGGAGAGGGCAAGACCCTTAGAGAATTCATTTTTCATTGAAGTGCTTGGATTGGATTGGGTATGCCCCAATCCTCATATATAGGAGAATGTGATTATTAACTCAAGGTGTGTTTGACTTCATCATCACACAAATCGAGGTGGTATAGTATTTTAAAAACCCTATATGGATTTGAATAGATCATTCTAGTGCAAAACTAGTGTAAAAAGGTGAATCAATAACTACAGATAAAAAAAAGATTCATTTCTAGTGCAAAACTAGTATGATATCAATTTGATGTATAAAACATAGATAATGATGTCTATTTCCATTCATTTTATATAAATTGGTGAAAACCAAGTAATAAAGTGGTATATGTCATACATATACCCCTAATATGATATATGAATACATAAATTTTACTACTACAAGATATCAAATGACTTTTTAAACAAAAACATGTGTGATAATATAAAACACATGACATTCATGATGCCCCAAATATAATAAAAATTTTACACAAAACTAAGTATTCATATTAAACAAATTTGGATACCTACTTTAAAATGCCCTATAATTTACTATGATTCCAATAAAATCTTTAAAAAATAACTTTCTACCCGTTGAGATGAAAGTGCTCTATTCTAGAAATGACCAACCTAGGTATTTGTCCAAATGGAGCATTTTTTTATGAATTAAATTTATGGGCCAAAATAAGTGTGTATTGTGTTTGACTATGGAAAATTATGTTTTTCTATTTTTGTAGTGGTTATTTCAT